>JAQYXR010000435.1:0-89408 GCA_030545055.2 Neoaliturus tenellus | reverse complement strand
AAAAAAATCGTTAGGGATGTTTCTAAGTCCCCAAAGGTTATCGCAATTCCTCAGCCAGAAGCATAATAGTAGTCTTTCTCAAACATTTTTAAAATTCCTTGTGGATGACCTTGAAACATATATTCAAATTAAACAGCGTATCCGTTGGTTTACATATCAAAAATATTTAATGATGTTTCTAAGTCCAAAAGGTCATCGCAATTCCTCCACCTAATAATAGTAGTCTTTCTCAAACATTTTTAAATTTCCATTTGGATGACCTTGAAACATATTTTCAAATTAATCAGTGTGTCCGTTCGTTTACATATGAAAAATAGTTAGGGATGTTTCTAAGTAGCCCAGGTGAACGGAATTCCTCCACCAGATCATAATAGTAGTCTTTCTCAAACATTTTTAAAATTCCTTGTGGATGACCTTGAAACATATTTTCAAATTAATCAGCGTATCCGTTCGTTTTCATATAAAAAAATCGTTAAGGATGTTTCTAAGTCCCCAAGGTCATCGCAATTCCTTCACCAGAAGCATAATAGTAGTCTTTCTAAAATATTTTTCAAATTCCATTTGGATGACCTTGAAACATATTTTCAAATTAATCAGTGTGTCCGTCCGTTTACATATGAAAAGTAGTTAGGGATGTTTCTAAGTAGCCCAGATGAACGGAATTCCTCCACCAGAACATAAAAGTAGTCTTTCTCAAATATTTTTAAAATTCCTTGTGGATGACCTTGAAACATATTTTCAAATTAATCAGCGTATCCGTTCGTTTTCATATAAAAAATCGTTAGGGATGTTTCTAAGTCCCCAAGGTCATCGCAATTCCTCCACCAGAAGCATAAGAGTAGTCTTTCTAAAATATTGTTAAAATTCCATTTGGAGGACCTTGAAACATATTTTCAAATTAATCAGGGTATCCGTTCGTTTTTATATAAAAAATCGTTAGGGATGTTTCTAAGTCAACAAGGACATCGCAATTCCTAAACCAGAAGCATAATAGTAGTTTTTCTAAAATACCGGACATCGAACCGGACATCGAACCGGACATCGGGAACCGGACATCGAACCGGACATCGAACCGGACATCGAACCGGACATCGAACCGGACATCGAACAGGACATCGAACCGGACATCGAATCGGACATCGGACCGGACATCGGACCGGACATCGGACCGGACATCGAACCGGACATCGAACAGGACATCGGACCGGACATCGGACCGGACATAAACCGGACATCGGACCGGACATCGGACCGGACATCGGACCGGACATCGGACCAGACATCGGACCGGACATCGGACCGGACATCGGACCGGACATCGGACCGGACATCGGACCGGACATCGGACCGGACATCGGACCGGACTTCGGACCGGACATCGGACCGGACATCGGACCGGACATCGGACCGGACATCGGATAGGACATCGGACCGGACATCGGACCGGACATCGAACCGGACATCGAACCGGACATCGAACCGGACATCGGACCGGACATCGGACCGGACATCGGACCGGACTTCGGACCGGACATCGGACCGGACATCGGACCGTACGTCGGACCGGTCATCGAACCGGACATCGAACCGGACATCGAACCGGACATCGAACCGTACATCGGACCGGACATCTGACCGTACATCGGACCGGACATCGGACCGGACTTCGGACCGGAAATCGGACCGGACATCGGACCGGACATCGGACCGGACATCGGACCGGACATCGGACCGGACATCGGATCGGACATCGAACCGGACATCGAACCGGACATCGGACCGGACATCGGACCGGACATCGGACCGGACATCGGACCGGACATCGGATCGGACATCGAACCGGACATCGAACCGGACATCGAACCGGACATCGGACCGGACATCGGACCGGACATATAAAAAATCGTTAGGGATGTTTCTAAGTCCCCAAGGTCATCGCAATTCCTCCACCAGAAGCATAAGAGTAGTCTTTCTAAAATATTGTTAAAATTCCATTTGGAGGACCTTGAAACATATTTTCAAATTAATCAGGGTATCCGTTCGTTTTTATATAAAAAATCGTTAGGGATGTTTCTAAGTCAACAAGGACATCGCAATTCCTAAACCAGAAGCATAATAGTAGTCTTTCTAAAATACCGGACATCGAACCGGACATCGAACCGGACATCGGAAACCGGACATCGAACCGGACATCGGACCGGACATCGGACCGGACATCGGACCGGACATCGGACCGGACATCGGACCGGACATCGGACCGGACATCGGACCGGACATCGTACCGGACATCGGACCGGACATCGGACCGGACATCGGACCGGATATCGGACCGGACATCGGGAACCGGACATCGAACCGGACATCGGACAAGACATCGGACCGGACATCGGACTGGACATCGGACCGGACATCGGACCGGACATCGGACCGGACATCGGACCGGACATCGAACCGGAACCGGACATCGGACCGGACATCGGACCGGACATCGGACCGGACATCGGACCGGACATCGGACCGGACATCGGACCGGACATCGGACGAGACATCGTACCGGACATCGGACCGAACATCGGACCGGACATCGGACCGGACATCGGACCGGACATCGGACCGGACATCGGACCGGACATCGGACCGGACATCGGACCGGTCATCGAACCGGACATCGAACAGGACATCGAACCGGACATCGAACCGGACATCGAACCCGACATCGGACCGTACATCGGACCGGACATCGGACCGTACATCGGACCGGACATCGGACCGGACTTCGGACCGGACATCGGACCGGACATCGGACCGGACATCGGACCGGACATCGGACCGGACATCGGACCGGACATCGGACCGGACATCGGATCGCACATCGAACCGGACATCGAACCGGACATCGGACCGGACATCGGACCGGACATATAAAAAATCGTTAGGGATGTTTCTAAGTCCCCAAGGTTATCGCAATTCCTCCACAAGAAGCATAAGAGTAGTCTTTCTAAAATATTGTTAAAATTCCATTTGGAGGACCTTGAAACATATTTTCAAATTAATCAGGGTATCCGTTCGTTTTTATATAAAAAATCGTTAGGGATGTTTCTAAGTCAACAAGGACATCCCAATTCCTAAACCAGAAGCATAATAGTAGTCTTTCTAAAATACCGGACATCGAACCGGACATCGAACCGGACATCGAACCGGACATCGGGAACCGGACATCGAACCGGACATCGGACCGGACATCCGTCCGGACATCGGACAGGACATCGGACCGGACATCGGACCGGACATCGGACCGGACATCGGACCGGACATCGGACCGGACATCGAACCGGAACCGGACATCGGACCGGACATCGGACCGGACATCGGACCGGACATCGGACCGGACATCGGATCGGACATCGGACCGGACATCGGACCGGACATCGGAACGGACATCGGACCGGACATCGGACCGGACATCGGACCGGACATCGGACCGGACATCGGACCGGACATCGGACCGGACATCGGACCGGACATCGGATCGGACATCGCACCGGACATCGAACCGGACATCGGACCGGACATCGGACCGGACATAGAACCGGACATCGCACCGGACATCGGACCGGACATCAGACCAGACATCGGACCGGACATCGGACCGGACATCGAACCAGACCCGGACATCGGACCGGACATCGAACCGGACATCGAACCGGACATCGTACCGGACATAAAACCGGACATTGAACCGGACATCGAACCGGTCATCGAACCGGACATCAAACCGGACATCGAACCGGACATCGCACCGGACATCGCACCGGACATCGAACCGGACATCGCACCGGACATCGCACCGGACATCGGACCGGACATCGGACCGGACATCGGACCGGACATCGGACCGGACATCGAACCGGACATCGAACCGGACATCGAATAGGACATCGAACCGGACATCGAATCGGACATCGGACCGGACATCGGACCGGACATCGGACCGGACATCGGACCCGACATCGGACCGGACATCGGACCGGACATCGGACCGGACATCGGACCGGACATCGGACTGGACATCGGACCGGACATCGGACCGGACATCGGACCGGACATCGGACCGGACATCGGACCGGACATCGGATCGGACATCGGACCGGACATCGGACCGGACATCGAACCGGACATCGAACCGGACATCGAACCGGACATCGGACCGGACATCGGACCGGACATCGGACCGGACATCGGACCGGACTTCGGACCGGACATCGGACCGGACATCGGACCGTACGTCGGACCGGTCACCGAACCGGACATCGAACCGGACATCGAACCGGACATCGAACCGGACATCGGACCGTACATCGGACCGGACATCTGACCGTACATCGGACCGGACATCGGACCGGACTTCGGACCGGAAATCAGACAGGACATCGGACCGGACATCGGACCGGACATCGGACCGGACATCGGACCGGACATCGGATCGGACATCGAACCGGACATCGAACCGGACATCGGACCGGACATCGGACCGGAGATCGGACCGGACATCGGACCGGACATCGGATCGGACATCGAACCGGACATCGAACAGGACATCGAACCGGACATCGGACCGTACATCGGACCGGACATCTGACCGTACATCGGACCGGACATCGGACCGGACTTCGGACCGGAAATCAGACAGGACATCGGACCGGACATCGGACCGGACATCGGACCGGACATCGGACCGGACATCGGATCGGACATCGAACCGGACATCGAACCGGACATCGGACCGGACATCGGACCGGACATCGGACTGGTCATCGAACCGGACATCGAACAGGACATCGAACCGGACATCGAACCGGACATCGAACCCGACATCGGACCGTACATCGGACCGGACATCGGACCGTACATCGGACCGGACATCGGACCGGACTTCGGACCGGACATCGGACCGGACATCGGACCGGACATCGGACCGGACATCGGACCGGATATCGGACCGGACATCGGACCGGACATCGGACCGGACATCGGATCGGACATCGAACCGGACATTGAACGGGACATCGGACCGGACATCGGACCTGACATATAAAAAATCGTTAGGGATGTTTCTAAGTCCCCAAGGTCATCGCAATTCCTCCACCAGAAGCATAAGAGTAGTCTTTCTAAAATATTGTTAAAATTCCATTTGGAGGACCTTGAAACATATTTTCAAATTAATCAGGGTATCCGTTCGTTTTTGTATAAAAAATCGTTAGGGATGTTTCTAAGTCAACAAGGACATCCCAATTCCTAAACCAGAAGCATAATAGTAGTCTTTCTAAAATACCGGACATCGAACCGGACATCGAACCGGACATCGAACCGGACATCGGGAACCGGACATCGAACCGGACATCGGACCGGACATCCGTCCGGACATCGGACAGGACATCGGACCGGACATCGGACCGGACATCGGACCGGACATCGGACCGGACATCGGACCGGACATCGAACCGGAACCGGACATCGGACCGGACATTGGACCGGACATCGGACCGGACATCGGACCGGACATCGGACCGGACATCGGACCGGACATCGGACCGGACATCGGATCGGACATCGGACCGGACATCGGACCGGACATCGGACCGGTCATCGAACCGGACATCGAACAGGACATCGAACCGGACATCAAACCGGACATCGAACCGGACATCGCACCGGACATCGCACCGGACATCGAACCGGACATCGCACCGGACATCGCACCGGACATCGGACCGGACATCGGACCGGACATCGGACCGGACATCGGACCGGACATCGAACCGGACATCGAACCGGACATCGAACAGGACATCGAACCGGACATCGAATCGGACATCGGACCGGACATCGGACCGGACATCGGACCGGACATCGGACCCGACATCGGACCGGACATCGGACCGGACATCGGACCGGACATCGAATCGGACATCGGACCGGACATCGGACCGGACATCGGACCGGACATCGAACCGGACATCGAACAGGACATCGGACCGGACATCGGATCGGACATCGGACCGGACATCGGACCGGACATCGGACCGGACATCGGACCGGACATCGGACCAGACATCGGACCGGACATCGGACCGGACATCGGACCGGACATCGGACCGGACATCGGACCGGACATCGAACCGGAACCGGACATCGGACCGGACATCGGACCGGACATCGGACCGGACATCGGACCGGACATCGGACCGGACATCGGACCGGACATCGGACCGGACATCGGACCGGACATCGGAACGGACATCGGACCGGACATCGGACCGGACATCGGACCGGACATCGGACCGGACATCGGACCGGACATCGGACCGGACATCGGATCGGACATCGCACCGGACATCGAACCGGACATCGGACCGGACATCGGACCGGACATAGAACCGGACATCGCAATGGACATCGGACCGGACATCAGACCAGACATCGGACCGGACATCGGACCGGACATCGAACCGGACCCGGACATCGGACCGGACATCGAACCGGACATCGAACCGGACATCGTACCGGACATAAAACCGGACATTGAACCGGACATCGAACCGGTCATCGAACCGGACATCAAACCGGACATCGAACCGAACATCGCACCGGACATCGCACCGGACATCGAACCGGACATCGCACCGGACATCGCACCGGACATCGGACCGGACATCGGACCGGACATCGGACCGGACATCGAACCGGACATCGAACCGGACATCGAACAGGACATCGAACCGGACATCGAATCGGACATCGGACCGGACATCGGACCGGACATCGGACCGGACATCGGACCCGACATCGGACCGGACATCGGACCGGACATCGGACCGGACATCGGACCGGACATCGGACTGGACATCGGACCGGACATCGGACCGGACATCGGACCGGACATCGGACCGGACATCGGACCGGACATCGGATCGGACATCGGACCGGACATCGGACCGGACATCGAACCGGACATCGAACCGGACATCGAACCGGACATCGGACCGGACATCGGACCGGACATCGGACCGGACATCGGACCGGACTTCGGACCGGACATCGGACCGGACATCGGACCGTACGTCGGACCGGTCACCGAACCGGACATCGAACCGGACATCGAACCGGACATCGAACCGGACATCGGACCGTACATCGGACCGGACATCTGACCGTACATCGGACCGGACATCGGACCGGACTTCGGACCGGAAATCAGACAGGACATCGGACCGGACATCGGACCGGACATCGGACCGGACATCGGACCGGACATCGGATCGGACATCGAACCGGACATCGAACCGGACATCGGACCGGACATCGGACCGGAGATCGGACCGGACATCGGACCGGACATCGGATCGGACATCGAACCGGACATCGAACAGGACATCGAACCGGACATCGGACCGTACATCGGACCGGACATCTGACCGTACATCGGACCGGACATCGGACCGGACTTCGGACCGGAAATCAGACAGGACATCGGACCGGACATCGGACCGGACATCGGACCGGACATCGGACCGGACATCGGATCGGACATCGAACCGGACATCGAACCGGACATCGGACCGGACATCGGACCGGACATCGGACTGGTCATCGAACCGGACATCGAACAGGACATCGAACCGGACATCGAACCGGACATCGAACCCGACATCGGACCGTACATCGGACCGGACATCGGACCGTACATCGGACCGGACATCGGACCGGACTTCGGACCGGACATCGGACCGGACATCGGACCGGACATCGGACCGGATATCGGACCGGACATCGGACCGGACATCGGACCGGACATCGGATCGGACATCGAACCGGACATCGAACGGGACATCGGACCGGACATCGGACCTGACATATAAAAAATCGTTAGGGATGTTTCTAAGTCCCCAAGGTCATCGCAATTCCTCCACCAGAAGCATAAGAGTAGTCTTTCTAAAATATTGTTAAAATTCCATTTGGAGGACCTTGAAACATATTTTCAAATTAATCAGGGTATCCGTTCGTTTTTGTATAAAAAATCGTTAGGGATGTTTCTAAGTCAACAAGGACATCCCAATTCCTAAACCAGAAGCATAATAGTAGTCTTTCTAAAATACCGGACATCGAACCGGACATCGAACCGGACATCGAACCGGACATCGGGAACCGGACATCGAACCGGACATCGGACCGGACATCCGTCCGGACATCGGACAGGACATCGGACCGGACATCGGACCGGACATCGGACCGGACATCGGACCGGACATCGGACCGGACATCGAACCGGAACCGGACATCGGACCGGACATCGGACCGGACATCGGACCGGACATCGGACCGGACATTGGACCGGTCATCGAACCGGACATCGAACAGGACATCGAACCGGACATCAAACCGGACATCGAACCGGACATCGCACCGGACATCGCACCGGACATCGAACCGGACATCGCACCGGACATCGCACCGGACATCGGACCGGACATCGGACCGGACATCGGACCGGACATCGGACCGGACATCGAACCGGACATCGAACCGGACATCGAACAGGACATCGAACCGGACATCGAATCGGACATCGGACCGGACATCGGACCGGACATCGGACCGGACATCGGACCCGACATCGGACCGGACATCGGACCGGACATCGGACCGGACATCGAATCGGACATCGGACCGGACATCGGACCGGACATCGGACCGGACATCGAACCGGACATCGAACAGGACATCGGACCGGACATCGGATCGGACATCGGACCGGACATCGGACCGGACATCGGACCGGACATCGGACCGGACATCGGACCAGACATCGGACCGGACATCGGACCGGACATCGGACCGGACATCGGACCGGACATCGGACCGGACATCGGACCGGACATCGGACCGGACTTCGGACCGGACATCGGACCGGACATCGGACCGGACATCGGACCGGACATCGGATAGGACATCGGACCGGACATCGGACCGGACATCGAACCGGACATCGAACCGGACATCGAACCGGACATCGGACCGGACATCGGACCGGACATCGGACCGGACTTCGGACCGGACATCGGACCGGACATCGGACCGTACGTCGGACCGGTCATCGAACCGGACATCGAACCGGACATCGAACCGGACATCGAACCGTACATCGGACCGGACATCTGACCGTACATCGGACCGGACATCGGACCGGACTTCGGACCGGAAATCGGACCGGACATCGGACCGGACATCGGACCGGACATCGGACCGGACATCGGACCGGACATCGGATCGGACATCGAACCGGACATCGAACCGGACATCGGACCGGACATCGGACCGGACATCGGATCGGACATCGGACCGGACATCGGATCGGACATCGAACCGGACATCGAACCGGACATCGAACCGGACATCGGACCGGACATCGGACCGGACATATAAAAAATCGTTAGGGATGTTTCTAAGTCCCCAAGGTCATCGCAATTCCTCCACCAGAAGCATAAGAGTAGTCTTTCTAAAATATTGTTAAAATTCCATTTGGAGGACCTTGAAACATATTTTCAAATTAATCAGGGTATCCGTTCGTTTTTATATAAAAAATCGTTAGGGATGTTTCTAAGTCAACAAGGACATCGCAATTCCTAAACCAGAAGCATAATAGTAGTCTTTCTAAAATACCGGACATCGAACCGGACATCGAACCGGACATCGGAAACCGGACATCGAACCGGACATCGGACCGGACATCGGACCGGACATCGGACCGGACATCGGACCGGACATCGTACCGGACATCGGACCGGACATCGGACCGGACATCGGACCGGATATCGGACCGGACATCGGGAACCGGACATCGAACCGGACATCGGACAAGACATCGGACCGGACATCGGACCGGACATCGGACCGGACATCGGACCGGACATCGGACCGGACATCGGACCGGACATCGGACCGGACATCGGACCGGACATCGGACCGGACATCGGACCGGACATCGGACCGGACATCGGACCGGTCATCGAACCGGACATCGAACAGGACATCGAACCGGACATCGAACCGGACATCGAACCCGACATCGGACCGTACATCGGACCGGACATCGGACCGTACATCGGACCGGACATCGGACCGGACTTCGGACCGGACATCGGACCGGACATCGGACCGGACATCGGACCGGACATCGGACCGGACATCGGACCGGACATCGGACCGGACATCGGACCGGACATCGGATCGCACATCGAACCGGACATCGAACCGGACATCGGACCGGACATCGGACCGGACATATAAAAAATCGTTAGGGATGTTTCTAAGTCCCCAAGGTTATCGCAATTCCTCTACAAGAAGCATAAGAGTAGTCTTTCTAAAATATTGTTAAAATTCCATTTGGAGGACCTTGAAACATATTTTCAAATTAATCAGGGTATCCGTTCGTTTTTATATAAAAAATCGTTAGGGATGTTTCTAAGTCAACAAGGACATCCCAATTCCTAAACCAGAAGCATAATAGTAGTCTTTCTAAAATACCGGACATCGAACCGGACATCGAACCGGACATCGAACCGGACATCGGGAACCGGACATCGAACCGGACATCGGACCGGACATCCGTCCGGACATCGGACAGGACATCGGACCGGACATCGGACCGGACATCGGACCGGACATCGGACCGGACATCGGACCGGACATCGAACCGGAACCGGACATCGGACCGGACATCGGACCGGACATCGGACCGGACATCGGACCGGACATCGGATCGGACATCGGACCGGACATCGGACCGGACATCGGAACGGACATCGGACCGGACATCGGACCGGACATCGGACCGGACATCGGACCGGACATCGGACCGGACATCGGACCGGACATCGGACCGGACATCGGATCGGACATCGCACCGGACATCGAACCGGACATCGGACCGGACATCGGACCGGACATAGAACCGGACATCGCACCGGACATCGGACCGGACATCAGACCAGACATCGGACCGGACATCGGACCGGACATCGAACCGGACCCGGACATCGGACCGGACATCGAACCGGACATCGAACCGGACATCGTACCGGACATAAAACCGGACATTGAACCGGACATCGAACCGGTCATCGAACCGGACATCAAACCGGACATCGAACCGGACATCGCACCGGACATCGCACCGGACATCGAACCGGACATCGCACCGGACATCGCACCGGACATCGGACCGGACATCGGACCGGACATCGGACCGGACATCGGACCGGACATCGAACCGGACATCGAACCGGACATCGAATAGGACATCGAACCGGACATCGAATCGGACATCGGACCGGACATCGGACCGGACATCGGACCGGACATCGGACCCGACATCGGACCGGACATCGGACCGGACATCGGACCGGACATCGGACCGGACATCGGACTGGACATCGGACCGGACATCGGACCGGACATCGGACCGGACATCGGACCGGACATCGGACCGGACATCGGATCGGACATCGGACCGGACATCGGACCGGACATCGAACCGGACATCGAACCGGACATCGAACCGGACATCGGACCGGACATCGGACCGGACATCGGACCGGACATCGGACCGGACTTCGGACCGGACATCGGACCGGACATCGGACCGTACGTCGGACCGGTCACCGAACCGGACATCGAACCGGACATCGAACCGGACATCGAACCGGACATCGGACCGTACATCGGACCGGACATCTGACCGTACATCGGACCGGACATCGGACCGGACTTCGGACCGGAAATCAGACAGGACATCGGACCGGACATCGGACCGGACATCGGACCGGACATCGGACCGGACATCGGATCGGACATCGAACCGGACATCGAACCGGACATCGGACCGGACATCGGACCGGAGATCGGACCGGACATCGGACCGGACATCGGATCGGACATCGAACCGGACATCGAACAGGACATCGAACCGGACATCGGACCGTACATCGGACCGGACATCTGACCGTACATCGGACCGGACATCGGACCGGACTTCGGACCGGAAATCAGACAGGACATCGGACCGGACATCGGACCGGACATCGGACCGGACATCGGACCGGACATCGGATCGGACATCGAACCGGACATCGAACCGGACATCGGACCGGACATCGGACCGGACATCGGACTGGTCATCGAACCGGACATCGAACAGGACATCGAACCGGACATCGAACCGGACATCGAACCCGACATCGGACCGTACATCGGACCGGACATCGGACCGTACATCGGACCGGACATCGGACCGGACTTCGGACCGGACATCGGACCGGACATCGGACCGGACATCGGACCGGACATCGGACCGGATTATCGGACCGGACATCGGACCGGACATCGGACCGGACATCGGATCGGACATCGAACCGGACATTGAACGGGACATCGGACCGGACATCGGACCTGACATATAAAAAATCGTTAGGGATGTTTCTAAGTCCCCAAGGTCATCGCAATTCCTCCACCAGAAGCATAAGAGTAGTCTTTCTAAAATATTGTTAAAATTCCATTTGGAGGACCTTGAAACATATTTTCAAATTAATCAGGGTATCCGTTCGTTTTTTGTATAAAAAATCGTTAGGGATGTTTCTAAGTCAACAAGGACATCCCAATTCCTAAACCAGAAGCATAATAGTAGTCTTTCTAAAATACCGGACATCGAACCGGACATCGAACCGGACATCGAACCGGACATCGGGAACCGGACATCGAACCGGACATCGGACCGGACATCCGTCCGGACATCGGACAGGACATCGGACCGGACATCGGACCGGACATCGGACCGGACATCGGACCGGACATCGGACCGGACATCGAACCGGAACCGGACATCGGACCGGACATTGGACCGGACATCGGACGGACATCGGACCGGACATCGGACCGGACATCGGACCGGACATCGGACCGGACATCGGATCGGACATCGGACCGGACATCGGACCGGACATCGGACCGGTCATCGAACCGGACATCGAACAGGACATCGAACCGGACATCAAACCGGACATCGAACCGGACATCGCACCGGACATCGCACCGGACATCGAACCGGACATCGCACCGGACATCGCACCGGACATCGGACCGGACATCGGACCGGACATCGGACCGGACATCGGACCGGACATCGAACCGGACATCGAACCGGACATCGAACAGGACATCGAACCGGACATCGAATCGGACATCGGACCGGACATCGGACCGGACATCGGACCGGACATCGGACCCGACATCGGACCGGACATCGGACCGGACATCGGACCGGACATCGAATCGGACATCGGACCGGACATCGGACCGGACATCGGACCGGACATCGAACCGGACATCGAACAGGACATCGGACCGGACATCGGATCGGACATCGGACCGGACATCGGACCGGACATCGGACCGGACATCGGACCGGACATCGGACCAGACATCGGACCGGACATCGGACCGGACATCGGACCGGACATCGGACCGGACATCGGACCGGACATCGAACCGGAACCGGACATCGGACCGGACATCGACCGGACATCGGACCGGACATCGGACCGGACATCGGACCGGACATCGGACCGGACATCGGACCGGACATCGGACCGGACATCGGAACGGACATCGGACCGGACATCGGACCGGACATCGGACCGGACATCGGACCGGACATCGGACCGGACATCGGACCGGACATCGGATCGGACATCGCACCGGACATCGAACCGGACATCGGACCGGACATCGGACCCGGACATAGAACCGGACATCGCAATGGACATCGGACCGGACATCAGACCAGACATCGGACCGGACATCGGACCGGACATCGAACCGGACCCGGACATCGACCGGACATCGAACCGGACATCGAACCGGACATCGTACCGGACATAAAACCGGACATTGAACCGGACATCGAACCGGTCATCGAACCGGACATCAAACGCGACATCGAACCGGACATCGCACCGGACATCGCACCGGACATCGAACCGGACATCGCACCGGACATCGCACCGGACATCGGACCGGACATCGGACCGGACATCGGACCGGACATCGGACCGGACATCGAACCGGGACATCGAACCGGACATCGACAGGACATCGAACCGGACATCGAATCGGACATCGGACCGGACATCGGACCGGACATCGGACCGGACATCGGACCCGACATCGGACCGGACATCGGACCGGACATCGGACCGGACATCGGACCGGACATCGGACTGGACATCGGACCGGACATCGGACCGGACATCGGACCGGACATCGGACCGGACATCGGACCGGACATCGGATCGGACATCGGACCGGACATCGGACCGGACATCGAACCGGACATCGAACCGGACATCGAACCGGACATCGGACCGGACATCGGACCGGACATCGGACCGGACATCGGACCGGACTTCGGACCGGACATCGGACCGGACATCGGACCGTACGTCGGACCGGTCACCGAACCGGACATCGAACCGGACATCGAACCGGACATCGAACCGGACATCGGACCGTACATCGGACCGGACATCTGACCGTACATCGGACCGGACATCGGACCGGACTTCGGACCGGAAATCAGACAGGACATCGGACCGGACATCGGACCGGACATCGGACCGGACATCGGACCGGACATCGGATCGGACATCGAACCGGACATCGAACCGGACATCGGACCGGACATCGGACCGGAGATCGGACCGGACATCGGACCGGACATCGGATCGGACATCGAACCGGACATCGAACAGGACATCGAACCGGACATCGGACCGTACATCGGACCGGACATCTGACCGTACATCGGACCGGACATCGGACCGGACTTCGGACCGGAAATCAGACAGGACATCGGACCGGACATCGGACCGGACATCGGACCGGACATCGGACCGGACATCGGATCGGACATCGAACCGGACATCGAACCGGACATCGGACCGGACATCGGACCGGACATCGGACTGGTCATCGAACCGGACATCGAACAGGACATCGAACCGGACATCGAACCGGACATCGAACCCGACATCGGACCGTACATCGGACCGGACATCGGACCGTACATCGGACCGGACATCGGACCGGACTTCGGACCGGACATCGGACCGGACATCGGACCGGACATCGGACCGGATATCGGACCGGACATCGGACCGGACATCGGACCGGACATCGGATCGGACATCGAACCGGACATCGAACGGGACATCGGACCGGACATCGGACCTGACATATAAAAAATCGTTAGGGATGTTTCTAAGTCCCCAAGGTCATCGCAATTCCTCCACCAGAAGCATAAGAGTAGTCTTTCTAAAATATTGTTAAAATTCCATTTGGAGGACCTTGAAACATATTTTCAAATTAATCAGGGTATCCGTTCGTTTTTGTATAAAAAATCGTTAGGGATGTTTCTAAGTCAACAAGGACATCCCAATTCCTAAACCAGAAGCATAATAGTAGTCTTTCTAAAATACCGGACATCGAACCGGACATCGAACCGGACATCGAACCGGACATCGGGAACCGGACATCGAACCGGACATCGGACCGGACATCCGTCCGGACATCGGACAGGACATCGGACCGGACATCGGACCGGACATCGGACCGGACATCGGACCGGACATCGAACCGGAACCGGACATCGGACCGGACATCGGACCGGACATCGGACCGGACATCGGACCGGACATTGGACCGGTCATCGAACCGGACATCGAACAGGACATCGAACCGGACATCAAACCGGACATCGAACCGGACATCGCACCGGACATCGCACCGGACATCGAACCGGACATCGCACCGGACATCGCACCGGACATCGGACCGGACATCGGACCGGACATCGGACCGGACATCGGACCGGACATCGAACCGGACATCGAACCGGACATCGAACAGGACATCGAACCGGACATCGAATCGGACATCGGACCGGACATCGGACCGGACATCGGACCGGACATCGGACCCGACATCGGACCGGACATCGGACCGGACATCGGACCGGACATCGAATCGGACATCGGACCGGACATCGGACCGGACATCGGACCGGACATCGAACCGGACATCGAACAGGACATCGGACCGGACATCGGATCGGACATCGGACCGGACATCGGACCGGACATCGGACCGGACATCGGACCGGACATCGGACCAGACATCGGACCGGACATCGGACCGGACATCGGACCGGACATCGGACCGGACATCGGACCGGACATCGGACCGGACATCGGACCGGACTTCGGACCGGACATCGGACCGGACATCGGACCGGACATCGGACCGGACATCGGATAGGACATCGGACCGGACATCGGACCGGACATCGAACCGGACATCGAACCGGACATCGAACCGGACATCGGACCGGACATCGGACCGGACATCGGACCGGACTTCGGACCGGACATCGGACCGGACATCGGACCGTACGTCGGACCGGTCATCGAACCGGACATCGAACCGGACATCGAACCGGACATCGAACCGTACATCGGACCGGACATCTGACCGTACAGCGGACCGGACATCGGACCGGACTTCGGACCGGAAATCGGACCGGACATCGGACCGGACATCGGACCGGACATCGGACCGGACATCGGACCGGACATCGGATCGGACATCGAACCGGACATCGAACCGGACATCGGACCGGACATCGGACCGGACATCGGATCGGACATCGGACCGGACATCGGATCGGACATCGAACCGGACATCGAACCGGACATCGAACCGGACATCGGAACGGACATCGGACCGGACATATAAAAAATCGTTAGGGATGTTTCTAAGTCCCCAAGGTCATCGCAATTCCTCCACCAGAAGCATAAGAGTAGTCTTTCTAAAATATTGTTAAAATTCCATTTGGAGGACCTTGAAACATATTTTCAAATTAATCAGGGTATCCGTTCGTTTTTATATAAAAAATCGTTAGGGATGTTTCTAAGTCAACAAGGACATCGCAATTCCTAAACCAGAAGCATAATAGTAGTCTTTCTAAAATACCGGACATCGAACCGGACATCGAACCGGACATCGGAAACCGGACATCGAACCGGACATCGGACCGGACATCGGACCGGACATCGGACCGGACATCGGACCGGACATCGTACCGGACATCGGACCGGACATCGGACCGGACATCGGACCGGATATCGGACCGGACATCGGGAACCGGACATCGAACCGGACATCGGACAAGACATCGGACCGGACATCGGACCGGACATCGGACCGGACATCGGACCGGACATCGGACCGGACATCGGACCGGACATCGGACCGGACATCGGACCGGACATCGGACCGGACATCGGACCGGACATCGGACCGGACATCGGACCGGTCATCGAACCGGACATCGAACAGGACATCGAACCGGACATCGAACCGGACATCGAACCCGACATCGGACCGTACATCGGACCGGACATCGGACCGTACATCGGACCGGACATCGGACCGGACTTCGGACCGGACATCGGACCGGACATCGGACCGGACATCGGACCGGACATCGGACCGGACATCGGACCGGACATCGGACCGGACATCGGATCGCACATCGAACCGGACATCGAACCGGACATCGGACCGGACATCGGACCGGACATATAAAAAATCGTTAGGGATGTTTCTAAGTCCCCAAGGTCATCGCAATTCCTCCACCAGAAGCATAAGAGTAGTCTTTCTAAAATATTGTTAAAATTCCATTTGGAGGACCTTGAAACATATTTTCAAATTAATCAGGGTATCCGTTCGTTTTTATATAAAAAATCGTTAGGGATGTTTCTAAGTCAACAAGGACATCCCAATTCCTAAACCAGAAGCATAATAGTAGTCTTTCTAAAATACCGGACATCGAACCGGACATCGAACCGGACATCGAACCGGACATCGGGAACCGGACATCGAACCGGACATCGGACCGGACATCCGTCCGGACATCGGACAGGACATCGGACCGGACATCGGACCGGACATCGGACCGGACATCGGACCGGACATCGAACCGGAACCGGACATCGGACCGGACATCGGACCGGACATCGGACCGGACATCGGACCGGACATCGGACCGGACATCGGACCGGACATCGGACCGGACATCGGACCGGACATCGGACCGGACATCGGACCGGACATCGGACCGGACATCGGATCGGACATCGCACCGGACATCGAACCGGACATCGGACCGGACATCGGACCGGACATAGAACCGGACATCGCACCGGACATAGGACCGGACATCAGACCAGACATCGGACCGGACATCGGACCGGATATCGAACCGGACATCGGACCGGACATCGGACCGGACATCGGACCGGACATCGGACCGGACTTTGGACCGGACATCGGACCGGACATCGGACCGTACGTCGGACCGGTCACCGAACCGGACATCGAACCGGACATCGAACCGGACATCGAACCGGACATCGGACCGTACATCGGACCGGACATCTGACCGTACATCGGACCGGACATCGGACCGGACTTCGGACCGGAAATCAGACATTACATCGGACCGGACATCGGACCGGACATCGGACCGGACATCGGACCGGACATCGGATCGGACATCGAACCGGACATCGAACCGGACATCGGACCGGACATCGGACCGGAGATCGGACCGGACATCGGACCGGACATCGGATCGGACATCGAACCGGACATCGAACAGGACATCGAACCGGACATCGGACCGTACATCGGACCGGACATCTGACCGTACATCGGACCGGACATCGGACCGGACTTCGGACCGGAAATCAGACAGGACATCGGACCGGACATCGGACCGGACATCGGACCGGACATCGGACCGGACATCGGATCGGACATCGAACCGGACATCGAACCGGACATCGGACCGGACATCGGACCGGACATCGGACTGGTCATCGAACCGGACATCGAACATGACATCGAACCGGACATCGAACCGGACATCGAACCCGACATCGGACCGTACATCGGACCGGACATCGGACCGTACATCGGACCGGACATCGGACCGGACTTCGGACCGGACATCGGACCGGACATCGGACCGGACATCGGACCGGACATCGGACCGGATATCGGACCGGACATCGGACCGGACATCGGACCGGACATCGGATCGAACATCGAACCGGACATCGAACGGGACATCGGACCGGACATCGGACCTGACATATAAAAAATCGTTAGGGATGTTTCTAAGTCCCCAAGGTCATCGCAATTCCTCCACCAGAAGCATAAGAGTAGTCTTTCTAAAATATTGTTAAAATTCCATTTGGAGGACCTTGAAACATATTTTCAAATTAATCAGGGTATCCGTTCGTTTTTGTATAAAAAATCGTTAGGGATGTTTCTAAGTCAACAAGGACATCCCAATTCCTAAACCAGAAGCATAATAGTAGTCTTTCTAAAATACCGGACATCGAACCGGACATCGAACCGGACATCGAACCGGACATCGAACCGGACATCGGGAACCGGACATCGAACCGGACATCGGACCGGACATCCGTCCGGACATCGGACAGGACATCGGACCGGACATCGGACCGGACATCGGACCGGACATCGGACCGGACATCGGACCGGACATCGAACCGGAACCGGACATCGGACCGGACATCGAACCGGAACCGGACATCGGACCGGACATCGGACCGGACATCGGACCGGACATCGGACCGGACATCGGACCGGACATCGGACCGGACATCGGACCGGACATCGGATCGGACATCGCACCGGACATCGAACCGGACATCGGACCGGACATCGGACCGGACATAGAACCGGACATCGCACCGGACATCGGACCGGACATCAGACCACACATCGGACCGGACATCGGACCGGACATCGGACCGGACATCGGACCGGACATCGGACCGGACATCGGACCGGACATCTTATCGGACATCGCACCGGACATCGAACCGGACATCGGACCGGACATCGGACCGGACATCGGACCGGACATAGAACCGGTCATCGCACCGGACATCGGACCGGACATCGGACCGGACATCGGACCGGACATCGGATCGGACATCGGACCGGACATCGAACCGGACATCGAACCGGACATCGAACCGGACATCGGACCGGACATCGGACCGGACATCGGACCGGACTTCGGACCGGACATCGGACCGGACATCGGACCGTACGTCGGACCGGTCACCGAACCGGACATCGAACCGGACATCGAACCGGACATCGAACCGGACATCGGACCGTACATCGGACCGGACATCTGACCGTACATCGGACCGGACATCGGACCGGACTTCGGACCGGAAATCAGACCGGACATCGGACCGGACATCGGACCGGACATCGGACCGGACATCGGACCGGACATTGGATCGGACATCGAACCGGACATCGAACCGGACATCGGACCGGACATCGGACCGGACATCGGACCGGACATCGGATCGGACATCGGACCGGACATCGGATCGGACATCGAACCGGACATCGAACAGGACATCGAACCGGACATCGGACCGGACATCGGACCGGACATATAAAAAATCGTTAGGGATGTTCCTAAGTCCCCAAGGTCATCGCAATTCCTCCACCAGAAGCATAAGAGTAGTCTTTCTAAAATATTGTTAAAATTCCATTTGGAGGACTTTGAAACATATTTTCATATTAATCAGGGTATCCGTTCGTTTTTATATAAAAAATCGTTAGGGATGTTTCTAAGTCAACAAGGACATCGCAATTCCTAAACCAGAAGCATAATAGTAGTCTTTCTAAAATACCGGACATCGAACCGGACATCGAACCGGACATCGAACCGGACATCGGACCGGACATCGGACCGGATATCGGACCGGACATCGGGAACCGGACATCGAACCGGACATCGGACAAGACATCGGACCGGACATCGGACCGGACATCGGACCGGACATCGGACCGGACATCGGACCGGACATCGGACCGGACATCGAACCGGAACCGGACATCGGACCGGACATCGGACCGGACATCGGACCGGACATCGGACCGGACATCGGACCGGACATCGGACCGGACATCGGACCGGACATCGGACCGGACATCGGACCGGACATCGGACCGGACATCGGACCGGACATCGGACCGGACATCGGACCGGACATCGGACGAGACATCGTACCGGACATCGGACCGAACATCGGACCGGACATCGGACCGGACATCGGACCGGACATCGGACCGGACATCGGACCGGACATCGGACCGGACACCGGACCGGACATCGGACCGGACATCGGACCGGACATCGGACCGGTCATCGAACCGGACATCGAACAGGACATCGAACCGGACATCGAACCGGACATCGAACCTGACATCGGACCGTACATCGGACCGGACATCGGACCGTACATCGGACCGGACATCGGACCGGACTTCGGACCGGACATCGGACCGAACATCGGACCGGACATCGGACCGGACATCGGACCGGACATCGGACCGGACATCGGACCGGACATCGGATCGGACATCGAACCGGACATCGAACCGGACATCGGACCGGACATCGGACCGGACATATAAAAAATCGTTAGGGATGTTTCTAAGTCCCCAAGGTCATCGCAATTCCTCCACCAGAAGCATAAGAGTAGTCTTTCTAAAATATTGTTAAAATTCCATTTGGAGGACCTTGAAACATATTTCAAATTAATCAGGGTATCCGTTCGTTTTTATATAAAAAATCGTTAGGGATGTTTCTAAGTCAACAAGGACATCCCAATTCCTAAACCAGAAGCATAATAGTAGTCTTTCTAAAATACCGGACATCGAACCGGACATCGAACCGGACATCGAACCGGACATCGGACCAGACATCCGTCCGGACATCGGACAGGACATCGGACCGGACATCGGACCGGACATCGGACCGGACATCGGACCGGACATCGGACCGGACATCGAACCGGAACCGGACATCGGACCGGACATCGGACCGGACATCGGACCGGACATTGGACCGGACATCGGACCGGACATCGGACCGGACATCGGACCGGACATCGGACCGGACATCGGACCGGACATCGGACCGGACATCGGACCGGACATCGGACCGGACATCGGACCGGACATCGGATCGGACATCGCACCGGACATCGAACCGGACATCGGACCGGACATCGGACCGGACACAGAACCGGACATCGCACCGGACATCGGACCGGACATCAGACCAGACATCGGACCGGACATCGGACCGGACATCGAACCGGACCCGGACATCGGACCGGACATCGGACCGGACATCGAACCGGACATCGAACCGGACATCGAACCGGACATAAAACCGGACATTGAACCGGACATCGAACCGGTCATCGAACCGGACATCGGACCGGACATTGGACCGGACATCGGACCGGACATCGGACCGGACATAAAACCGGACATTGAACCGGACATCGAACCGGTCATCGAACCGGACATCAAACCGGACATCGAACCGGACATCGCACCGGACATCGCACCGGACATCGGACCGGACATCGGACCGGACATCGGACCGGACATCGGACCGGACATCGGACCGGACATCGGACCAGACATCGGACCGGACATCGGACCCGACATCGGACCGGACATCGGACCGGACATCGGACCGGACATCGGACCAGACATCGGACCGGACATCGGACCGGACATCGGACCGGACATCGGACCGGACATCGGACCGGACATCGGACCGGACATCTTATCGAACATCGCACCGGACATCGAACCGGACATTGGACCGGACATCGGACCGGACATCGGACCGGACATCGGACCGGTTATCGGACCGGACATCGGATCGGACATTGAACCGGACATCGAACCGGACATCGGACCGGACATCGGACCGGAGATCGGACCGGACATCGGACCAGACATCGGATCGGACATCGAACCGGACATCGAACAGGACATCGAACCGGACATCGGACCGGACATAGAACCGAACATCGCACCGGACATCGGACTGGACATCAGACCAGACATCGGACCGGACATCGGACCGGACATCGAACCGGACCCGGACATCGGACCGGACATCGAACCGGACATCGAACCGGACATCGAACCGGACATAAAAACGGACATTGAACCGGACATCGAACCGGTCATCGAACCGGACATCGGACCG
Organism: Neoaliturus tenellus; assembly: GCA_030545055.2. Taxonomy (NCBI): domain Eukaryota; kingdom Metazoa; phylum Arthropoda; class Insecta; order Hemiptera; family Cicadellidae; genus Neoaliturus; species Neoaliturus tenellus. Next base: position 66,097 of record JAQYXR010000435.1, on the reverse strand, counting down.
GACATTGGACCGGACATCGGACCGGACTTTGGACCGGACATAAAACCGGACATTGAACCGGACATCGAACCGGACATCGTCCTGGACATAAAACCGGACATTGAACCGGACATCGAACCGGTCATCGAACCGGACATCAAACCGGACATCGAACCGGACATCGCACCGGACATCGCACCGGACATCGAACCGGACATCGCACCGGACATCGCACCGGACATCGGACCGGACATCGGACCGGACATCGGACCGGACATCGGACCGGACATCGAACCGGACATCGAACCGGACATCGAACAGGACATCGAACCGGACATCGGACCGGACATCGGACCGGATATCGGACCGGACATCGGGAACCGGACATCGAACCGGACATCGGACAAGACATCGGACCGGACATCGGACCGGACATCGGACCGGACATCGGACCGGACATCGGACCGGACATCGGACCGGACATCGAACCGGAACCGGACATCGGACCGGACATCGGACCGGACATCGGACCGGACATCGGACCGGACATCGGACCGGACATCGGACCGGACATCGGACCGGACATCGGACCGGACATCGGACCGGACATCGGACCGGACATCGGACGAGACATCGTACCGGACATCGGACCGAACATCGGACCGGACATCGGACCGGACATCGGACCGGACATCGGACCGGACATCGGACCGGACATCGGACCGGACACCGGACCGGACATCGGACCGGACATCGGACCGGACATCGGACCGGTCATCGAACCGGACATCGAACAGGACATCGAACCGGACATCGAACCGGACATCGAACCTGACATCGGACCGTACATCGGACCGGACATCGGACCGTACATCGGACCGGACATCGGACCGGACTTCGGACCGGACATCGGACCGAACATCGGACCGGACATCGGACCGGACATCGGACCGGACATCGGACCGGACATCGGACTGGACATCGGATCGGACATCGAACCGGACATCGAACCGGACATCGGACCGGACATCGGACCGGACATATAAAAAATCGTTAGGGATGTTTCTAAGTCCCCAAGGTCATCGCAATTCCTCCACCAGAAGCATAAGAGTAGTCTTTCTAAAATATTGTTAAAATTCCATTTGGAGGACCTTGAAACATATTTTCAAATTAATCAGGGTATCCGTTCGTTTTTATATAAAAAATCGTTAGGGATGTTTCTAAGTCAACAAGGACATCCCAATTCCTAAACCAGAAGCATAATAGTAGTCTTTCTAAAATACCGGACATCGAACCGGACATCGAACCGGACATCGAACCGGACATCGGACCAGACATCCGTCCGGACATCGGACAGGACATCGGACCGGACATCGGACCGGACATCGGACCGGACATCGGACCGGACATCGGACCGGACATCGAACCGGAACCGGACATCGGACCGGACATCGGACCGGACATCGGACCGGACATCGGACCGGACATCGGACCGGACATCGGACCGGACATCGGACCGGACATCGGACCGGACATCGGACCGGACATCGGACCGGACATCGGACCGGACATCGGATCGGACATCGCACCGGACATCGAACCGGACATCGGACCGGACATCGGACCGGACATAGAACCGGACATCGCACCGGACATCGGACCGGACATCAGACCAGACATCGGACCGGACATCGGACCGGACATCGGACCGGACATCGAACCGGACATCGAACCGGACATCGAACCGGACATAAAACCGGACATTGAACCGGACATCGAACCGGTCATCGAACCGGACATCGGACCGGACATTGGACCGGACATCGGACCGGACATCGGACCGGACATAAAACCGGACATTGAACCGGACATCGAACCGGTCATCGAACCGGACATCAAACCGGACATCGAACCGGACATCGCACCGGACATCGCACCGGACATCGGACCGGACATCGGACCGGACATCGGACCGGACATCGGACCGGACATCGGACCGGACATCGGACCAGACATCGGACCGGACATCGGACCCGACATCGGACCGGACATCGGACCGGACATCGGACCGGACATCGGACCGGAGATCGGACCGGACATCGGACCGGACATCGGACCGGACATCGGACCGGACATCGGACCGGACATCGGACCGGACATCGGACCGGACATCTTATCGAACATCGCACCGGACATCGAACCGGACATCGGACCGGACATCGGACCGGACATCGGACCGGACATCGGACCGGACATCGGACCGGACATCGGATCGGACATCGAACCGGACATCGAACCGGACATCGGACCGGACATCGGACCGGAGATCGGACCGGACATCGGACCAGACATCGGATCGGACATCGAACCGGACATCGAACAGGACATCGAACCGGACATCGGAACGGACATAGAACCGAACATCGCACCGGACATCGGACCGGACATCAGACCAGACATCGGACCGGACATCGGACCGGACATCGAACCGGACCCGGACATCGGACCGGACATCGAACCGGACATCGAACCGGACATCGAACCGGACCTTAAAAACGGACATTGAACCGGACATCGAACCGGTCATCGAACCGGACATCGGACCGGACATTGGACCGGACATCGGACCGGACTTTGGACCGGACATAAAACCGGACATTGAACCGGACATCGAACCGGACATCGTCCTGGACATAAAACCGGACATTGAACCGGACATCGAACCGGTCATCGAACCGGACATCAAACCGGACATCGAACCGGACATCGCACCGGACATCGCACCGGACATCGAACCGGACATCGCACCGGACATCGCACCGGACATCGGACCGGACATCGGACCGGACATCGGACCGGACATCGGACCGGACATCGAACCGGACATCGAACCGGACATCGAACAGGACATCGAACCGGACATCGAATCGGACATCGGACCGGACATCGGACCGGACATCGGACCGGACATCGGACCCGACATCGGACCGGACATCGGACCGGACATCGGACCGGACATCGGACCGGACTTCGGACTGGACATCGGACCGGACATCGGACCGGACATCGGACCGGACATCGGACTGGACATCGGACCGGACATTTGGTCGGACATCGGACCGGACATCGGACCGGACATCGAACCGGACATCGAACCGGACATCGAACCGGACATCGGACCGGACATCGGACCGGACATCGGACCGGACATCGGACCGGACTTCGGACCGGACATCGGACCGGACATCGGACCGTACGTCGGACCGGTCACCAAACCGGACATCGAACCGGACATCGAACCGGACATCGAACCGGACATCGGACCGTACATCGGACCGGACATCTGACCGTACATCGGACCGGACATCGGACCGGACTTCGGACCGGAAATCAGACCGGACATCGGACCGGACATCGGACCGGACATCGGACCGGACATCGGACCGGACATCGGATCGGACATCGAACCGGACATCGAACCGGACATCGGACCGGACATCGGACCGGAGATCGGACCGGACATCGGACCGGACATCGGATCGGACATCGAACCGGACATCGAACAGGACATCGAACCGGACATCGGACCGGACATCGGACCGGACATATAAAAAATCGTTAGGGATGTTTCTAAGTCCCCAAGGTCATCGCAATTCCTCCACCAGAAGCATAAGAGTAGTCTTTCTAAAATATTGTTAAAATTCCATTTGGAGGACCTTGAAACATATTTTCAAATTAATCAGGGTATCCGTTCGTTTTTATATATAAAATCGTTAGGGATGTTTCTAAGTCAACAAGGACATCGCAATTCCTAAACCAGAATCATAATAGTAGTCTTTCTAAAATACCGGACATCGAACCGGACATCGAACCGGACATCGAACCGGACATCGGGAACCGGACATCGAACCGGACATCGGACCGGACTTCGGACCGGACATCGGACTGGACATCGGACCGGACATCGGACCGGTCATCGGACCGGACATCGTACCGGACATCGGACCGGACATCGGACCGGACATCGGACCGGATATTGGACCGGACATCGGGAACCGGACATCGAACCGGACATCGGACAAGACATCGGACCGGACATCGGACCGGACATCGGACCGGACATCGGACCGGACATCGGACCGGTTATCGGACCGGACATCGAACCGGAACCGGACATCTTACCTTACATCGGACCGGACATCGGACCGGACATCGGACCGGACATCGGACCGGACATCGGACCGGACATCGGACCGGACATCGGACCGGACATCGGACCGGACATCGGACCGGACATCGGACTGGTCATCGAACCGGACATCGAACAGGACATCGAACCGGACATCGAACCGGACATCGAACCCGACATCGGACCGTACATCGGACCGGACATCGGACCGTACATCGGACCGGACATCGGACCGGACTTCGGACCGGACATCGGACCGGACATCGGACCGGACATCGGACCGGACATCGAACGGGACATCGGACCGGACATCGGACCGGACATATAAAAATCGTTAGGGATGTTTCTAAGTCCCCAAGGTCATCGCAATTCCTCCACCAGAAGCATAAGAGTAGTCTTTCTAAAATATTGTTAAAATTCCATTTGGAGGACCTTGAAACATATTTTCAAATTAATCAGGGTATCCGTTCGTTTTTGTATAAAAAATCGTTAGGGATGTTTCTAAGTCAACAAGGACATCCCAATTCCTAAACCAGAAGCATAATAGTAGTCTTTCTAAAATACCGGACATCGAACCGGACATCGAACCGGACATCGAACCGGACATCGGGAACCGGACATCGAACCGGACATCGGACCGGACATCCGTCCGGACATCGGACAGGACATCGGACCGGACATCGGACCGGACATCGGACCGGACATCGGACCGGACATCGAACCGGAACCGGACATCGGACCGGACATCGGACCGGACATCGGACCGGACATCGGACCGGACATCGGATCGGACATCGCACCGGACATCGAACCGGACATCGGACCGGACATCGGACCGGAAATAGAACCGGACATCGCACCGGACATCGGACCGGACATCGAACCGGACCCGGACATCGGACCGGACATCGAACCGGACATCGAACCAGACATCGAACCGGACATAAAACCGGACATTGAACCGGACATCGAACCGGTCATCGAACCGGACATCAAACCGGACATCGAACCGGACATCGCACCGGACATCGCACCGGACATCGAACCGGACATAGCACCGGACATCGCACCGGACATCGCACCGGACATCGCACCGGACATCGGACCGGACATCGGACCGGACATCGGACCGGACATCGGACCGGACATCGGACCGGACATCGGACCGGACATCGGACCGGACATCGGACCGGACATCGGACCGGACATCGGACCGGACATCGGACCGGACATCGGACCGGACATCGGACCGGACATCGGACCGGACATCGGACCGGACATCTTATCGGACATCGCACCGGACATCGAACCGGACATCGGACCGGACATCGGACCGGACATCGGACCGGACATAGAACCGGTCATCGCACCGGACATCGGACCGGACATCGGACCGGACATCGGATCGGACATCGGACCGGACATCGAACCGGACATCGAACCGGACATCGGACCGGACATCGGACCGGACATCGGACCGGACTTCGGACCGGACATCGGACCGGACATCGGACCGTACGTCGGACCGGTCACCGAACCGGACATCGAACCGGACATCGAACCGGACAACGAACCGGACATCGGACCGTACATCGGACCGGACATCTGACCGTACATCGGACCGGACATCGGACCGGACTTCGGACCGGAAATCAGACCGGACATCGGACCGGACATCGGACCGGACATCGGACCGGACATCGGACCGGACATCGGACCGGACATCGAACCGGACATCGGACCGGACATCGGACCGGACATCGGACCGGACATCTTATCGGACATCGCACCGGACATCGAACCGGACATCGGACCGGACATCGGACCGGACATAGAACCGGACATCGCACCGGACATCGGACCGGACATCAGACCAGACATCGGACCGGACATCGGACCGGACATCGCACCGGACATCGGACCGGACATCGCACCGGACATCGGACCGGACATCGGACCGGACATCGGACCGGACATCGGACCGGACATCGGACCGGACATCGAACCGGACATCGGACCGGACATCGGACCGGACATCGGACCGGACATCGGACCGGACATCGGACCGGACATCGGACCGGACATCGGACCGGACATCGGACCGGACATCGGACCGGACATCGGACCGGACATCGGATCGGACATCGCACCGCACATCGAACCGGACATCGGACCGGACATCGGACCGGACATAGAACCGGACATCGCACCAGACATCGGACCGGACATCAGACCAGACATCGGACCGGACATCGGACCGGACATCGAACCGGACCCGGACATCGGACCGGACATCGGACCGGACATCGAACCGGACATCGAACCGGACATCGAACCGGACATAAAACCGGACATTGAACCGGACATCGCACCGGACATCGCACCGGACATCGGACCGGACATCGAACCGGACATAGCACCGGACATCGCACCGGACATCGCACCGGACATCGCACCGGACATCGGACCGGACATCGGACCGGACATCGGACCGGACATCGGACCGGACATCGGACCGGACATCGGACCGGACATTGGACCGGACATCGGACCGGACATCGGACCGGACATCGGACCGGACATCGGACCGGACATCGGACCGGACATCGGACCGGACATCGGACCGGACATCTTATCGGACATCGCACCGGACATCGAACCGGACATCGGACCGGACATCGGACCGGACATAGAACCGGACATCGCACCGGACATCGGACCGGACATCGAACAGGACCCGGACATCGGACCGGACATCGAACCGGACATCGAACCGGACATCGAACCGGACATCGAACCGGACATCGAACCGGACATAAAACCGGACATTGAACCGGACATCGAACCGGTCATCGAACCGGACATCAAACCGGACATCGAACCGGACATCGCACCGGACATCGCACCGGACATCGGACCGGACATCGGACCGGACATCGGACCGGACATCGGACCGGACATCGGACCGGACATCGGACCGGACATCGGACCGGACATCGGACCGGACATCGGACCGGACATCGGACCGGACATCGGACCGGACATCGGACCGGACATTGGACCGGACATCGGACCGGACATCGGACCGGACATCGGACCGGACATCGGACCGGACATCTTATCGGACATCGCACCGGACATCGAACCGGACATCGGACCGGACATCGGACCGGACATAGAACCGGACATCGCACCGGACATCGGACCGGACATCAGACCAGACATCGGACCGGACATCGGACCGGACATCGAACCGGACCCGGACATCGGACCGGACATCGAACCGGACATCGAACCGGACATCGAACCGGACATCGAACCGGACATAAAACCGGACATTGAACCGGACATCGAACCGGTCATCGAACCGGACATCAAACCGGACATCGAACCGGACATCGCACCGGACATCGCACCGGACATCGGACCGGACATCGGACCGGACATCGGACCGGACATCGGACCGGACATCGGACCGGATATCGGACCGGACATCGGACCGGACATCGGACCGGACATCGGACCGGACATCGGACCGGACATCGGACCGGACATCGGACCGGACATCGGACCGGACATCGAAACGGACATCGAAACGGACATCGAACCGGACATCGGACCGGACATCGGACCGGACATCGGACCGGACATCGGACCGGACATCGGACCGGACATCGGACCGGACATCGGATCGGACATCGGACTGGACATCGGACCGGACATCGGACCGGACATCGGACCGGACACCGGACCGGACACCGGACCGGACATCGGACCGGACATCGGACCGGACATCGGACCGGACATCGGACCGGACATCGGACAGGACATCGGACCGGACATCGGACCGGACATCGCACCGGACATCGGACCGGACATCGGACCGGACATCGGACCGGACATCGGACCGTACATCGGACCGGACATCGGACCGTACATCGGACCGGACTTCGGACCGGACATCGGACCGGACATCGGACCGGACATCGGACCGGACATCGGACCGGACATCAGACCGGACATCGGACCGGACATCGGACCGGACATCGAACCGGACCCGGACATCGGACAGGACATCGAACCGGACATCGAAAGGGACATCGAACCGGACATAAAACCGGACATCGAACCGGACATCGAACCGGTCATCGAACCGGACATCAAACCGGACATCGAACCGGACATCGCACCGGACATCGGACCGGACATCAGACCGGACATCGGACCGGACATCGGACCGGACATCGGACCGGACATCGGACCGGACATCGGACCGGACATCGGACCGGACATCGAAACGGACATCGGACCGGACCCGGACATCGGACCGGACATCGGACCGGACATCGGACCGGACATCGGACCGGACATCGGACCGGACATCGGACCGGACATCGGACCGGACATCGGACCGGACATCGGACCGGACTTCGGACCGGACATCGGACCGGACATCGGACCGTACGTCGGACCGGTCATCGAACCGGACATCGAACCGGACATCGAACCGGACATCGAACCGGACATCGGACCGTACATCGGACCGGACATCTGACCGTACATCGGACCGGACATCGGACCGGACTTCGGACCGGACATCGGACCGGACATCGGACCGGACATCGGACCGGACATCGGACCGGACATCGGACCGGACATCGTACCGGACATCGGACCGGACATCGGACCGGACATCGAACCGGAACAGGACATCGGACCGGACATCGGACCGGACATCGGACAGAACATCGGACCGGACATCGGACCGGACATCGGACCGGACATCGGACCGGACATCGGACCGGACATCGGACCGGACATCGGACCGGACATCGGACCGGAAATCGGACCGGACATCGGACCGGAAATCGGACCGGACATCGGACCGGACATCGGACCGGTCATCGAACCGGACATCGAACCGGACATCGAACCCGACATCGGACCGTACATCGGACCGGACATCGGACCGTACATCGGACCGGACATCGGACAGGACATCGAACCGGACATCGAATCGGACATCGGACCGGACATCGGACCGGACATTGGACCGGACATCGAACCGGACATCGAACAGGACATCGGACCGGACATCGGACCGGACATAAACCGGACATCGGACCGGATATCGGACCGGACATCGGACCGGACATCGGACCGGACATCGGACCGGACATCGGACCGGACATCGGACCGGACATCGGACCGGACATCGGACCGGACATCGGACCGGACATCGGACCGGACTTCGGACTGGACATCGGACCGGACATCGGACCGGACATCGGACCGGACATCGGACCGGACATCGGATCGGACATCGGACCGGACATCGGACCGGACATCGAACCGGACATCGAACCGGACATCGAACCGGACATCGGACCGGACATCGGACCGGACATCGGACCGGACTTCGGACCGGACATCGGACCGGACATCGGACCGTACGTCGGACCGGTCACCGAACCGGACATCGAACCGGACATCGAACCGGACATCGAACCGGACATCGGACCGTACATCGGACCGGACATCTGACCGTACATCGGACCGGACATCGGACCGGACTTCGGACCGGAAATCAGACCGGACATCGGACCGGACATCGGACCGGACATCGGACCGGACATCGGACCGGACATCGGATCGGACATCGAACCGGACATCGAACCGGACATCGGACCGGACATCGGACCGGACATCGGACCGGACATCGGACCGGACATCGGATCGGACATCGAACCGGACATCGAACCGGACATCGGACCGGACATCGGACCGGACATATAAAAATCGTTAGGGATGTTTGTAAGTCCCCAAGGTCATCGCAATTCCTCCTACAGAAGCATAAGAGTAGTCTTTCTAAAATATTGTTAAAATTCCATTTGGAGGACCTTGAAACATATTTTCAAATTAATCAGGGTATCCTTTCGTTTTTATATAAAAAATCGTTAGGGATGTTTCTAAGTCAACAAGGACATCCCAATTCCTAAACCAGAAGCATAATAGTCGTCTTTCTAAAATACCGGACATCGAACCGGACATCGAACCGGACATCGGGAACCGGACATCGAACCGGACATCGGACCGGACATCGGACCGGACATCGGACCGGACATCGGACCAGACATCGGACCGGACATCGGACCGGACATCGTACCGGACATCGGACTGGACATCGGACCGGACATCGGACCGGATATCGGACCGGACATCGGGAACCGGACATCGAACCGGACATCGGACAAGACATCGGACCGGACATCGGACCGGACATCGGACCGGACATCGGACCGGACATCGGACCGGACATCGGACCGGACATCGAACCGGAACCGGACATCGGACCGGACATCGGACCGGATATCGGACCGGACATCGGACCGGACATCGGACCGGACATCGGACCGGACATCGGACCGGACATCGGACCGGACATCGGACGAGACATCGTACCGGACATCGGACCGAACATCGGACCGGACATCGGACCGGACATTGGACCGGACATCGGACCGGACATCGGACCGGACATCGGACCGGACATCGGACCGGACATCGGACCGGACATCGGACCGGTCATCGAACCGGACATCGAACAGGACATCGAACCGGACATCGAACCGGACATCGAACCCGACATCGGACCGTACATCGGACCGGACATCGGACCGTACATCGGACCGGACATCGGACCGGACTTCGGACCGGACATCGGACCGGACATCGGACCGGACATCGGACCGGACATCGGACCGGACATCGGACCGGACATCGGACCGGACATCGGACCGGAAATCGGATCGGACATCGAACCGGACATCGAACCGGACATCGGACCGGACATCGGACCGGACATATAAAAAATCGTTAGGGATGTTTCTAAGTCCCCAAGGTCATCGCAATTCCTCCACCAGAAGCATAAGAGTAGTCTTTCTAAAATATTGTTAAAATTCCATTTGGAGGACCTTGAAACATATTTTCAAATTAATCAGGGTATCCGTTCGTTTTTATATAAAAAATCGTTAGGGATGTTTCTAAGTCAACAAGGACATCCCAATTCCTAAACCAGAAGCATAATAGTAGTCTTTCTAAAATACCGGACATCGAACCGGACATCGAACCGGACATCGAACCGGACATCGAACCGGACATCGAACCGGACATCGGGAACTGGACATCGAACCGGACATCGGACCAGACATCCGTCCGGACATCGGACAGGACATCGGACCGGACATCGGACCGGACATCGGACCGGACATCGGACCGGACATCGAACCGGAACCGGACATCGGACCGGACATCGGACCGGACATCGGACCGGACATCGGACCGGACATCGGACCGGACATCGGACCGGACATCGGACCGGACATCGGACCGGACATCGGACCGGACATCGGACCGGACATCGGACCGGACATCGGACCGGACATCGGACCGGACATCGGATCGGACATCGCACCGGACATCGAACCGGACATCGGACCGGACATCGGACCGGACATAGAACCGGACATTGCACCGGACATCGGACCGGACATCAGACCAGACATCGGACCGGACATCGGACCGGACATCGAACCGGACTCGGACATCGGACCGGACATCGAACCGGACATCGAACCGGACATAAAACCGGACATTGAACCGGACATCGAACCGGTCATCGAACCGGACATCAAACCGGACATCGAACCGAACATCGCACCGGACATCGCACCGGACATCGAACCGGACATCGCACCGGACATCGCACCGGACATCGGACCGGACATCGGACCGGACATCGGACCGGACATCGGACCGGACATCGGACCGGACATCGGACCGGACATCGTACCGGACATCGGACCGGACATCGGACCGGACATCGGACCGGACATCGGACCGGACATCGGACCGGACATCGGACCGGACATCTTATCGGACATCGCACCGGACATCGAACCGGACATCGGACCGGACATCGGACCAGACATAGAACCGGACATCGCACCGGACATCGGACCGGACATCAGACCAGACATCGGACCGGACATCGGACCGGACATCGAACCAGACCCGGACATCGGACCGGACATCGAACCGGACATCGAACCGGACATCGAACCGGACATCGAACCGGACATAAAACCGGACATTGAACCGGACATCGAACCGGTCATCGAACCGGACATCAAACCGGACATCGAACCGGACATCGCACCGGACATCGCACCGGACATCGGACCGGACATCGGACCGGACATCGGACCGGACATCGGACCGGACATCGGACCGGACATCGGACCGGACATCGGACCGGACATCGGACCGGACATCGGACCGGACATCGGACCGGACATCGGACCGGACATCGAACCGGAACCGGACATCGGACCGGACATCGGACCGGACATCGGACCGGACATCGGACCGGACATCGGACCGGACATCGGACCGGACATCGGACCGGACATCGGACCGGACATCGGACCGGACATCGGACCGGACATCGGACCGGACATCGGATCGGACATCGCACCGGACATAGAACCGGACATCGAACCGGACATCGGACCGGACATAGAACCGGACATCGCACCGGACATCGGACCGGACATCAGACCAGACATCGGACCGGACATCGGACCGGACATCGAACCGGACCCGGACATCGGACCGGACATCGGACCTGACATCGAACCGGACATCGGACCGGACATCGGACCGGACATCGGACCGGACATCGGACCGGAAATCGGACCGGACATCGGACCGGACATCGGACCGGTCATCGAACCGGACATCGAACCGGACATCGAACCCGACATCGGACCGTACATCGGACCGGACATCGGACCGTACATCGGACCGGACATCGGACAGGACATCGAACCGGACATCGAATCGGACATCGGACCGGACATCGGACCGGACATCGGACCGGACATCGAACCGGACATCGAACAGGACATCGGACCGGACATCGGACCGGACATAAACCGGACAGCGGACCGGACATCGGACCGGACATCGGACCGGACATCGGACCGGACATCGGACCGGACATCGGACCGGACATCGGACCGGACATCGGACCGGACATCGGACCGGACATCGGACCGGACATCGGACCGGACATCGGACCGGACATCGGACCGGACTTCGGACTGGACATCGGACCGGACATCGGACCGGACATCGGACCGGACATCAGACCGGACATCGGATCGGACATCGGACCGGACATCGGACCGGACATCGAACCGGACATCGAACCGGACATCGAACCGGACATCGGACCGGACATCGGACCGGACATCGGACCGGACTTCGGACCGGACATCGGACCGGACATCGGACCGTACGGTGGACCGGTCACCGAACCGGACATCGAACCGGACATCGAACCGGACATCGAACCGGACATCGGACCGTACATCGGACCGGACATCTGACCGTACATCGGACCGGACATCGGACCGGACTTCGGACCGGAAATCAGACCGGACATCGGACCGGACATCGGACCGGACATCGGACCGGACATCGGACCGGACATCGGATCGGACATCGAACCGGACATCGAACCGGACATCGGACCGGACATCGGACCGGACATCGGACCGGACATCGGACCGGACATCGGATCGGACATCGAACCGGACATCGAACCGGACATCGAACCGGACATCGGACCGGACATCGGACCGGACATATAAAAAATCGTTAGGGATGTTTGTAAGTCCCCAAGGTCATCGCAATTCCTCCTACAGAAGCATAAGAGTAGTCTTTCTAAAATATTGTTAAAATTCCATTTGGAGGACCTTGAAACATATTTTCAAATTAATCAGGGTATCCTTTCGTTTTTATATAAAAAATCGTTAGGGATGTTTCTAAGTCAACAAGGACATCCCAATTCCTAAACCAGAAGCATAATAGTAGTCTTTTTAAAATACCGGACATCGAACCGGACATCGAACCGGACATCGGGAACCGGACATCGAACCGGACATCGGACCGGACATCGGACCGGACATCGGACCGGACATCGGACAAGACATCGGACCGGACATCGGACCGGACATCGGACCGGACATCGGACCGGACATCGGACCGGACATCGGACCGGACATCGAACCGGAACCGGACATCGGACCGGACATCGGACCGGATATCGGACCGGACATCGGACCGGACATCGGACCGGACATCGGACCGGACATCGGACCGGACATCGGACCGGACATCGGACCGGACATCGGACCGGACATCGGACCGGACATCGGACGAGACATCGTACCGGACATCGGACCGAACATCGGACCGGACATCGGACCGGACATTGGACCGGACATCGGACCGGACATCGGACCGGACATCGGACCGGACATCGGACCGGACATCGGACCGGACATCGAACCGGAACCGGACATCGGACCGGACATCGGACCGGACATCGGACCGGACATCGGACCGGACATCGGACCGGACATCGGACCGGACATCGGACCGGACATCGGACCGGACATCGGATCGGACATCGGACCGGACATCGGACCGGACATCGGACCGGACATCGGACCGGACATCGGACCGGACATCGGATCGGACATCGAACCAGACATCGAACTGGACATCGAACCGGACATCGGACCGGACATATAAAAAATCGTTAGGGATGTTTCTAAGTCCCCAAGGTCATCGCAATTCCTCCACCAGAAGCATAAGAGTAGTCTTTCTAAAATATTGTTAAAATTCCATTTGGAGGACCTTGAAACATATTTTCAAATTAATCAGTGTATCCGTTCGTTTTTATATAAAAAATCGTTAGGGATGTTTCTAAGTCAACAAGGACATCCCAATTCCTAAACCAGAAGCATAATAGTAGTCTTTCTAAAATACCGGACATCGAGACGGACATCGAACCGGACATCGAACCGGACATCGAACCGGACATCGGGAACCGGACATCGAACCGGACATCGGACCGGACATCCGTCCGGACATCGGACAGGACATCGGACCGGACATCGGACCGGACATCGGACCGGACATCGGACAGGACATCGGACCGGACATCGAACCGGAACCGGACATCGGACCGGACATCGGACCGGACATCGGACCGGACATCGGACCGGACATCGGACCGGACATCGGACCGGTCATCGGACCGGACATCGGACCGGACATCGGACCGGACATCGGACCAGACATCGGACCGGACATCAGACCGGACATCGAACCGGACCCGGACATCTTACCGGACATCGAACCGGACATCGAACCGGACATAAAACCGGACATCGAACCGGACATCGAACCGGTCATCGAACCGGACATCAAATCGGACATCGACCCGGACATCGCACCGGACATCGCACCGGACATCGGACCGGACATCGGACCGGACATCGGACCGGACATCGGACCGGACATCGGACCGGACATCGGACCGGACATCGGACCGGACATCGGACCGGACATCGGACCGGACATCGGACCGGACATCGGACCGGACATCGAACCGGAACCGGACATCGGACCGGACATCGGACCGGACATCGGACCGGACATCGGACCGGACATCGGACCGGACATCGGACCGGACATCGGACCGGACATCGGACCGGACATCGGATCGGACATCGAACCAGACATCGAACTGGACATCGGACCGGACATCGGACCGGACATATAAAAAATCGTTAGGGATGTTTCTAAGTCCCCAAGGTCATCGCAATTCCTCCACCAGAAGCATAAGAGTAGTCTTTCTAAAATATTGTTAAAATTCCATTTGGAGGACCTTGAAACATATTTTCAAATTAATCAGTGTATCCGTTCGTTTTTATATAAAAAATCGTTAGGGATGTTTCTAAGTCAACAAGGACATCCCAATTCCTAAACCAGAAGCATAATAGTAGTCTTTCTAAAATACCGGACATCGAGACGGACATCGAACCGGACATCGAACCGGACATCGAACCGGACATCGGGAACCGGACATCGAACCGGACATCGGACCGGACATCCGTCCGGACATCGGACAGGACATCGGACCGGACATCGGACCGGACATCGGACCGGACATCGGACAGGACATCGGACCGGACATCGAACCGGAACCGGACATCGGACCGGACATCGGACCGGACATCGGACCGGACATCGGACCGGACATCGGACCGGACATCGGACCGGTCATCGGACCGGACATCGGACCGGACATCGGACCGGACATCGGACCAGACATCGGACCGGACATCAGACCGGACATCGAACCGGACCCGGACATCTTACCGGACATCGAACCGGACATCGAACCGGACATAAAACCGGACATCGAACCGGACATCGAACCGGTCATCGAACCGGACATCAAACCGGACATCGACCCGGACATCGCACTGGACATCGCACCGGACATCGGACCGGACATCGGACCGGACATCGGACCGGACATCGGACCGGACATCGGACCGGACATCGGACCGGACATCGGACCGGACATCGGACCGGACATCGGACCGGACATCGGACCGGACATCGGACCGGACATCGGACCGGACATCGGACCGGACATCGGACCGGACATCGGACCGGACATCGGACCGGACATCGGACCGGACATCGAAACGGACATCGAACCGGACATCGAACCGGACATCGGACCGGACATCGGACCGGACATCGGACCGGACATCGGACCGGACATCGGACCGGACATCGGACCGGACATCGGACCAGACATCGAACCGGAACCGGACATCGGACCGGACATCGGACCGGACATCGGACCGGACATCGGACCGGACATCGGACCGGACATCGGACCGGACATCGTACCGGACATCGGACCGGACATCGGACCGGACATCGGACCGGACATCGGACCGGACATCGGACCGGACATCGGACCGGACATCGGACCGGACATCGGACCGGACATCGGACCGGACATCGGACCGGACATCGGACCGGACATCGGACCGGACATCGGACCGGACATCGGACCGGACATCGGACCGGACATCGGACCGGACATCGGACCGGACATCGGACCGGACATCGGACCGGACATCGGACCGGACATCGAAACGGACATCGAACCGGACATCGAACCGGACATCGGACCGGACATCGGACCGGACATCGCACCGGACATCGGACCGGACATCGGACCGGACATCGGACCGGGCATCGAACCGGAACCGGACATCGGACCGGACATCGGACCGGACATCGGACCGGACATCGGACCGGACATCGGACCGGACATCGGACCGGACATCGGACCGGACATCGGACCGGACATCGGACCGGACATCGTACCGGACATCGGACCGGACATCGGACCGGACATCGGACCGGACATCGGACCGGACATCGGACCGGACATCGGACCGGACATCGGACCGGACATCGGACCGGACATCGGACCGGACATCGGACCGGACATCGGACCGGACATCGGACCGGACATCGGACCGGACATCGGACCGGACATCGGACCGGACATCGGACCGGACATCGGACCGGTCATCGGACCGGACATCGGACCGGACATCGGACCGGACATCGGACCAGACATCGGACCAGACATCGGACCGGACATCAGACCGGACATCGAACCGGACCCGGACATCTTACCGGACATCGAACCGGACATCGAACCGGACATAAAACCGGACATCGAACCGGACATCGAACCGGTCATCGAACCGGACATCAAACCGGACATCGGACCAGACATCGGACCGGACATCGCACCGGACATCGGACCGGACATCGGACCGGACATCGAACCGGACATCGGACCGGACATCGGACCGGACATCGGACCGGACATCGGACCGGACATCGGACCGGACATCGGACCGGACATCGGACCAGACATCGAACCGGAACCG
Organism: Neoaliturus tenellus; assembly: GCA_030545055.2. Lineage (NCBI taxonomy): Eukaryota > Metazoa > Arthropoda > Insecta > Hemiptera > Cicadellidae > Neoaliturus > Neoaliturus tenellus. The sequence continues at coordinate 48,022 of JAQYXR010000435.1, read as the reverse complement.
GACATCGGACCGGACATCGGACCGGACATCGGACCGGACATCGGACCGGACATCGGACCGGACATCGGACCGGACATCGGACCGGACATCGTACCGGACATCGGACCGGACATCGGACCGGACATCGGACCGGACATCGGACCGGACATCGGACCGGACATCGGACCGGACATCGGACCGGACATCGGACCGGACATCGGACCGGACATCGGACCGGACATCGGACCGGACATCGGACCGGACATCGGACCGGACATCGGACCGGACATCGGACCGGACATCGGACCGGACATCGGACCGGACATCGGACCGGACATCGGACCGGACATCGGACCGGACATCGGACCGGACATCGGACCGGACATCGAAACGGACATCGAACCGGACATCGAACCGGACATCGGACCGGACATCGGACCGGACATCGGACCGGACATCGGACCGGACATCGGACCGGACATCGGACCGGGCATCGAACCGGAACCGGACATCGGACCGGACATCGGACCGGACATCGGACCGGACATCGGACCGGACATCGGACCGGACATCGGACCGGACATCGTACCGGACATCGGACCGGACATCGGACCGGACATCGGACCGGACATCGGACCGGACATCGGACCGGACATCGTACCGGACATCGGACCGGACATCGGACCGGACATCGGACCGGACATCGGACCGGACATCGGACCGGACATCGGACCGGACATCGGACCGGAAATCGGACCGGACATCGGACCGGACATCGGACCGGTCATCGAACCGGACATCGAACCGGACATCGAACCCGACATCGGACCGTACATCGGACCGGACATCGGACCGTACATCGGACTGGACATCGGACCGGACTTCGGACCGGACATCGGACCGGACATCGGACCGGACATCGGACCGGACATCGGACCGGACATCGGACCGGACATCGGACCGGACATCGGATCGGACATCGAACCGGACATCGAACCGGACATCGGACCGGACATATAAAAAATCGTTAGGGATGTTTCTAAGTCCCCAAGGTCATCGCAATTCCTCCACCAGAAGCATAAGAGTAGTCTTTCTAAAATATTGTTAAAATTCCATTTGGAGGACCTTGAAACATATTTTCAAATTAATCAGTGTATCCGTTCGTTTTTATATAAAAAATCGTTAGGGATGTTTCTAAGTAAACAAGGACATCCCAATTCCTAAACCAGAAGCATAATAGTAGTCTTTTTAAAATACCGGACATCGAACCGGACATCGGGAACCGGACATCGAACCGGACATCGGACCGGACATCCGTCCGGACATCGGACAGGACATCTGACCGGACATCGGACCGGACATCGGACCGGACATCGGACAGGACATCGGACCGGACATCGAACCGGAACCGGACATCGGACCGGACATCGGACCGGACATCGGACCGGACATCGGACCGGACATCGGACCGGACATCGGACCGGACATCGGACCAGACATCGGACCGGACATCAGACCGGACATCGAACCGGACCCGGACATCGGACCGGACATCGAACCGGACATCGAACCGGACATCGAACCGGACATAAAACCGGACATCGAACCGGACATCGAACCGGTCATCGAACCGGACATCAAACCGGACATCGACCCGGACATCGCACCGGACATCGCACCGGACATCGGACCGGACATCGGACCGGACATCGGACCGGACATCGGACCGGACATCGGACCGGACATCGGACCGGACATCGGACCGGACATCGAACCGGACATCGAAAGGGACATCAAACAGGACATAAAACCGGACATCGAACCGGACATCGAACCGGTCATCGAACCGGACATAAAACCGGACATCGAACCGGACATCGCAGCGGACATCGGACCGGACATCAGACCGGACATCGGACCGGACATCGGACCGGACATCGGACCGGACATCGGAACGGACATCGGACCGGACATCGGACCGGACATCGGACCGGACATCGGAACGGACATCGGACCGGACATCAGACCATACGTCGGACCGGTCATCGAACCGGACATCGAACCGGACATCGAACCGGACATCGAACCGGACATCGGACCGTACATCGGACCGGACATCTGACCGTACATCGGACCGGACATCGGACCGGACTTCGAAACGGACATCGGACCGGACATCGAACCGGACATCGAACCGGACATCGGACCGGACATCGGACCGGACATCGGACCGGACATCGGACCGGACATCGGACCGGACATCGGACCGGACGTCGGACCGGACATCGGATCGGACATCGGACCGGACATCGGACCGGACATCGGAACGGACATCGGACCGGACATCGGACCGGACACCGGACCGGACATCGGAACAGACATCGGACCGGACATCGGACCGGACATCGGACCGGACATCGGACCGGACATCGGACCGGACATCGGACCGGACATCGGACCGGACATCGGACCGGACATCGGACCGGACTTCGGACCGGACATCGGACCGGACATCAGACCATACGTCGGACCGGTCATCGAACCGGACATCGAACCGGACATCGAACCGGACATCGAACCGGACATCGGACCGTACATCGGACCGGACATCTGACCGTACATCGGACCGGACATCGGACCGGACTTCGAAACGGACATCGGACCGGACATCGGACCGGACATCGGAACGGACATCGGACCGGACATCGGATCGGACATCGAACCGGACATCGAACCGGACATCGTACCGGACATCGGACCGGACATCGGACCGGACATCGGACCGGACATCGAACCGGACATCGAACCGGACATCGGACCGGACATATAAAAAATCGTTAGGGATGTTTCTAAGTCCCCAAGGTCATCGCAATTCCTCCACCAGAAGCATAAGAGTAGTCTTTCTAAAATATTGTTAAAATTCCATTTGGAGGACCTTGAAACATATTTTCAAATTAATCAGGGTATCCGTTCGTTTTTATATAAAAAATCGTTAGGGATGTTTCTAAGTCAACAAGGACATCGCAATTCCTAAACCAGAAGCATAATAGTAGTCTTTCTAAAATACCGGACATCGAACCGGACATCGAACCGGACATCGGGAACCGGACATCGAACCGGACATCGGACCGGACATCGGACCGGACATCGGACCGGACATCGGACCGGACATCGGACCGGACATCGTACCGGACATCGGACCGGACATCGGACCGGACATCGGACCGGATATCGGACCGGACATCGGGAACCGGACATCGAACCGGACATCGGACAAGACATCGGACCGGACATCGGACCGGACATCGGACCGGACATCGGACCGGACATCGGACCGGACATCGAACCGGAACCGGACATCGGACCGGACATCGGACCGGACATCGGACCGGACATCGGACCTGACATCGGACCGGACATCGGACCGGACATCGGACCGGACATCGGACCGGACATCGGACGAGACATCGTACCGGACATCGGACCGAACATCGGACCGGACATCGGACCGGACATCGGACCGGACATTGGACCGGACATCGGACCGGACATCGGACCGGACATCGGACCGGACATCGGACCGGACATCGGACCGGACATCGGACCGGTCATCGAACCAGACATCGAACAGGACATCGAACCGGACATCGAACCGGACATCGAACCCGTCATCGGACCGTACATCGGACCGGACATCGGACCGTACATCGGAGTGGACATCGGACCGGACATAGAACCGGACATCGCACCGGACATCGGACCGGACATCAGACCAGACATCGGACCGGACATCGGACCGGACTTCGAACCGGACCCGGACATCGGACCGGACATCGAACCGGACATCGAACCGGACATTGAACCGGACATCGAACCGGTCATCGAACCGGACATCAAACCGGACATCGAACCGGACATCGCACCGGACATCGGACCGGACATCGGACCGGACATCGGACCGGACATCGCACCGGACATCGGACCGGACATCGGACCGGACATCGGACCGGACATCGGACCGGACATCGGACCGGACATCGGACCGGACATCGGACCGGACATCGGACCGGACATCGGACCGGACATCGGACCGGACATCGGACCGGACATCGGACCGGACATCGGACCGGACATCGAACCGGACCCGGACATCGGACCGGACATCGAACCGGACATCGAAAGGGACATCGAACCGGACATAAAACCGGACATCGAACCGGACATCGAACCGGTCATCGAACCGGACATCAAACCGGACATCGAACCGGACATCGCACCGGACATCGGACCGGACATCAGACCGGACATCGGACCGGACATCGGACCGGACATCGGACCGGACATCGGACCGGACATCGGACCGGACATCGAAACGGACATCGAACCGGACATCGAACCGGACATCGGACCGGACATCGGACCGGACATCGGACCGGACATCGGACCGGACATCGGACCGGATATCGGACCGGACATCGGACCGGACATCGGACCGGACATCGGACCGGACATCGGACCGGACATCGGACCGGACATCGGACCGGACATCGGACCGGACATCGGACCGGACATCGGACCGGACATCGGACCGGACATCGGACTTGACATCGGACCGGACATCGGACCGGACATCGGACCGGACATCGGACCGGACTTTGGACCGGACATCGGACCGGACATCGGACCGTACGTCGGACCGGTCATCGAACCGGACATCGAACCGGACATCGAACCGGACATCGAACCGGACATCGGACCGGACATCTGACCGGACATCTGACCGTACATCGGACCGGACATCGGACCGGACTTCGGACCGGACATCGGACCGGACATCGTACCGGACATCAGACCGGACATCGGACCGGACATCGGACCGGACATCGGACCGGACATCGGACCGAACATCGAACCGGAACCGGACATCGGACCGGACATCGGACCGGACATCGGACCGGACATCGGACCGGACATCGGACCGGACATCGGACCGGACATCGTACCGGACATCGGACCTGTCATCGGACCGGACATCGGACCGGACATCGGACCGGACATCTGACCGTACATCGGACCGGACATCGGACCGGACTTCGAAACGGACATCGGACCGGACATCGAACCGGACATCGAACCGGACATCGGACCGGACATCGGACCGGACATCGGACCGGACATCGGACCGGACATCGGACCGGACGTCGGACCGGACATCGGATCGGACATCGGACCGGACATCGGACCGGACATCGGAACGGACATCGGACCGGACATCGGACCGGACATCGGACCGGACATCGGAACGGACATCGGACCGGACATCGGACCGGACATCGGACCGGACATCGGACCGGACATCGGACCGGACATCGGACCGGACATCGGACCGGACATCGGACCGGACATCGGACCGGACTTCGGACCGGACATCGGACCGGACATCAGACCATACGTCGGACCGGTCATCGAACCGGACATCGACCCGGACATCGCACCGGACATCGCACCGGACATCGGACCGGACATCGGACCGGACATCGGACCGGACATCGGACCGGACATCGGACTGGACATCGGACCGGACATCGAACCGGACATCGAAAGGGACATCAAACAGGACATAAAACCGGACATCGAACCGGACATCGAACCGGTCATCGAACCGGACATAAAACCGGACATCGAACCGGACATCGCAGCGGACATCGGACCGGACATCAGACCGGACATCGGACCGGACATCGGACCGGACATCGGACCGGACATCGGAACGGACATCGGACCGGACATCGGACCGGACATCGGACCGGACATCGGAACGGACATCGGACCGGACATCAGACCATACGTCGGACCGGTCATCGAACCGGACATCGAACCGGACATCGAACCGGACATCGAACCGGACATCGGACCGTACATCGGACCGGACATCTGACCGTACATCGGACCGGACATCGGACCGGACTTCGAAACGGACATCGGACCGGACATCGAACCGGACATCGAACCGGACATCGGACCGGACATCGGACCGGACATCGGACCGGACATCGGACCGGACATCGGACCGGACATCGGACCGGACGTCGGACCGGACATCGGATCGGACATCGGACCGGACATCGGACCGGACATCGGAACGGACATCGGACCGGACATCGGACCGGACACCGGACCGGACATCGGAACGGACATCGGACCGGACATCGGACCGGACATCGGACCGGACATCGGACCGGACATCGGACCGGACATCGGACCGGACATCGGACCGGACATCGGACCGGACATCGGACCGGACTTCGGACCGGACATCGGACCGGACATCAGACCATACGTCGGACCGGTCATCGAACCGGACATCGAACCGGACATCGAACCGGACATCGAACCGGACATCGGACCGTACATCGGACCGGACATCTGACCGTACATCGGACCGGACATCGGACCGGACTTCGAAACGGACATCGGACCGGACATCGGACCGGACATCGGAACGGACATCGGACCGGACATCGGATCGGACATCGAACCGGACATCGAACCGGACATCGTACCGGACATCGGACCGGACATCGGACCGGACATCGGACCGGACATCGAACCGGACATCGAACCGGACATCGGACCGGACATATAAAAAATCGTTAGGGATGTTTCTAAGTCCCCAAGGTCATCGCAATTCCTCCACCAGAAGCATAAGAGTAGTCTTTCTAAAATATTGTTAAAATTCCATTTGGAGGACCTTGAAACATATTTTCAAATTAATCAGGGTATCCGTTCGTTTTTATATAAAAAATCGTTAGGGATGTTTCTAAGTCAACAAGGACATCGCAATTCCTAAACCAGAAGCATAATAGTAGTCTTTCTAAAATACCGGACATCGAACCGGACATCGAACCGGACATCGGGAACCGGACATCGAACCGGACATCGGACCGGACATCGGACCGGACATCGGACCGGACATCGGACCGGACATCGGACCGGACATCGGACCGGACATCGTACCGGACATCGGACCGGACATCGGACCGGACATCGGACCGGATATCGGACCGGACATCGGGAACCGGACATCGAACCGGACATCGGACAAGACATCGGACCGGACATCGGACCGGACATCGGACCGGACATCGGACCGGACATCGGACCGGACATCGAACCGGAACCGGACATCGGACCGGACATCGGACCGGACATCGGACCGGACATCGGACCTGACATCGGACCGGACATCGGACCGGACATCGGACCGGACATCGGACCGGACATCGGACGAGACATCGTACCGGACATCGGACCGAACATCGGACCGGACATCGGACCGGACATCGGACCGGACATTGGACCGGACATCGGACCGGACATCGGACCGGACATCGGACCGGACATCGGACCGGACATCGGACCGGACATCGGACCGGTCATCGAACCAGACATCGAACAGGACATCGAACCGGACATCGAACCGGACATCGAACCCGTCATCGGACCGTACATCGGACCGGACATCGGACCGTACATCGGAGTGGACATCGGACCGGACATAGAACCGGACATCGCACCGGACATCGGACCGGACATCAGACCAGACATCGGACCGGACATCGGACCGGACTTCGAACCGGACCCGGACATCGGACCGGACATCGAACCGGACATCGAACCGGACATTGAACCGGACATCGAACCGGTCATCGAACCGGACATCAAACCGGACATCGAACCGGACATCGCACCGGACATCGGACCGGACATCGGACCGGACATCGGACCGGACATCGCACCGGACATCGGACCGGACATCGGACCGGACATCGGACCGGACATCGGACCGGACATCGGACCGGACATCGGACCGGACATCGGACCGGACATCGGACCAGACATCGGACCGGACATCGGACCGGACATCGGACCGGACATCGGACCGGACATCGGACCGGACATCGGACCGGACATCGAACCGGACCCGGACATCGGACCGGACATCGAACCGGACATCGAAAGGGACATCGAACCGGACATAAAACCGGACATCGAACCGGACATCGAACCGGTCATCGAACCGGACATCAAACCGGACATCGAACCGGACATCGCACCGGACATCGGACCGGACATCAGACCGGACATCGGACCGGACATCGGACCGGACATCGGACCGGACATCGGACCGGACATCGGACCGGACATCGAAACGGACATCGAACCGGACATCGAACCGGACATCGGACCGGACATCGGACCGGACATCGGACCGGACATCGGACCGGACATCGGACCGGATATCGGACCGGACATCGGACCGGACATCGGACCGGACATCGGACCGGACATCGGACCGGACATCGGACCGGACATCGGACCGGACATCGGACCGGACATCGGACCGGACATCGGACCGGACATCGGACCGGACATCGGACTTGACATCGGACCGGACATCGGACCGGACATCGGACCGGACATCGGACCGGACTTTGGACCGGACATCGGACCGGACATCGGACCGTACGTCGGACCGGTCATCGAACCGGACATCGAACCGGACATCGAACCGGACATCGAACCGGACATCGGACCGGACATCTGACCGGACATCTGACCGTACATCGGACCGGACATCGGACCGGACTTCGGACCGGACATCGGACCGGACATCGTACCGGACATCAGACCGGACATCGGACCGGACATCGGACCGGACATCGGACCGGACATCGGACCGAACATCGAACCGGAACCGGACATCGGACCGGACATCGGACCGGACATCGGACCGGACATCGGACCGGACATCGGACCGGACATCGTACCGGACATCGGACCTGTCATCGGACCGGACATCGGACCGGACATCGGACCGGACATCTGACCGTACATCGGACCGGACATCGGACCGGACTTCGAAACGGACATCGGACCGGACATCGAACCGGACATCGAACCGGACATCGGACCGGACATCGGACCGGACATCGGACCGGACATCGGACCGGACATCGGACCGGACGTCGGACCGGACATCGGATCGGACATCGGACCGGACATCGGACCGGACATCGGAACGGACATCGGACCGGACATCGGACCGGACATCGGACCGGACATCGGAACGGACATCGGACCGGACATCGGACCGGACATCGGACCGGACATCGGACCGGACATCGGACCGGACATCGGACCGGACATCGGACCGGACATCGGACCGGACATCGGACCGGACTTCGGACCGGACATCGGACCGGACATCAGACCATACGTCGGACCGGTCATCGAACCGGACATCGAACCGGACATCGAACCGGACATCGAACCGGACATCGGACCGTACATCGGACCGGACATCTGACCGTACATCGGACCGGACATCGGACCGGACTTCGAAACGGACATCGGACCGGACATCGGACCGGACATCGGAACGGACATCGGACCGGACATCGGATCGGACATCGAACCGGACATCGAACCGGACATCGTACCGGACATCGGACCGGACATCGGACCGGACATCGGACCGGACATCGAACCGGACATCGAACCGGACATCGGACCGGACATATAAAAAATCGTTAGGGATGTTTCTAAGTCCCCAAGGTCATCGCAATTCCTCCACCAGAAGCATAAGAGTAGTCTTTCTAAAATATTGTTAAAATTCCATTTGGAGGACCTTGAAACATATTTTCAAATTAATCAGGGTATCCGTTCGTTTTTATATAAAAAATCGTTAGGGATGTTTCTAAGTCAACAAGGACATCGCAATTCCTAAACCAGAAGCATAATAGTAGTCTTTCTAAAATACCGGACATCGAACCGGACATCGAACCGGACATCGGGAACCGGACATCGAACCGGACATCGGACCGGACATCGGACCGGACATCGGACCGGACATCGGACCGGACATCGGACCGGACATCGTACCGGACATCGGACCGGACATCGGACCGGACATCGGACCGGATATCGGACCGGACATCGGGAACCGGACATCGAACCGGACATCGGACAAGACATCGGACCGGACATCGGACCGGACATCGGACCGGACATCGGACCGGACATCGGACCGGACATCGAACCGGAACCGGACATCGGACCGGACATCGGACCGGACATCGGACCGGACATCGGACCTGACATCGGACCGGACATCGGACCGGACATCGGACCGGACATCGGACCGGACATCGGACCGGACATCGGACCGGACATCGGACGAGACATCGTACCGGACATCGGACCGAACATCGGACCGGACATCGGACCGGACATCGGACCGGACATCGGACCGGACATCGGACCGGACATCGGACCGGACATCGGACCGGACATCGGACCGGACATCGGACCGGTCATCGAACCAGACATCGAACAGGACATCGAACCGGACATCGAACCGGACATCGAACCCGACATCGGACCGTACATCGGACCGGACATCGGACCGTACATCGGAGTGGACATCGGACCGGACATAGAACCGGACATCGCACCGGACATCGGACCGGACATCAGACCAGACATCGGACCGGACATCGGACCGGACTTCGAACCGGACCCGGACATCGGACCGGACATCGAACCGGACATCGAACCGGACATCGAACCGGACATAAAACCGGACATTGAACCGGACATCGAACCGGTCATCGAACCGGACATCAAACCGGACATCGAACCGGACATCGCACCGGACATCGGACCGGACATCGGACCGGACATCGGACCGGACATCGCACCGGACATCGGACCGGACATCGGACCGGACATCGGACCGGACATCGGACCGGACATCGGACCGGACATCGGACCGGACATCGGACCGGACATCGGACCGGACATCGGACCGGACATCGGACCGGACATCGGACCGGACATCGGACCGGACATCGAACCGGACCCGGACATCGGACCGGACATCGAACCGGACATCGAAAGGGACATCGAACCGGACATAAAACCGGACATCGAACCGGACATCGAACCGGTCATCGAACCGGACATCAAACCGGACATCGAACCGGACATCGCACCGGACATCGGACCGGACATCAGACCGGACATCGGACCGGACATCGGACCGGACATCGGACCGGACATCGGACCGGACATCGGACCGGACATCGAAACGGACATCGAACCGGACATCGAACCGGACATCGGACCGGACATCGGACCGGACATCGGACCGGACATCGGACCGGACATCGGACCGGATATCGGACCGGACATCGGACCGGACATCGGACCGGACATCGGACCGGACATCGGACCGGACATCGGACCGGACATCGGACCGGACATCGGACCGGACATCGGACCGGACATCGGACCGGACATCGGACCGGACATCGGACCGGACATCGGACCGGACATCGGACCGGACATCGGACTTGACATCGGACCGGACATCGGACCGGACATCGGACCGGACATCGGACCGGACTTTGGACCGGACATCGGACCGGACATCGGACCGTACGTCGGACCGGTCATCGAACCGGACATCGAACCGGACATCGAACCGGACATCGAACCGGACATCGGACCGGACATCTGACCGGACATCTGACCGTACATCGGACCGGACATCGGACCGGACTTCGGACCGGACATCGGACCGGACATCGTACCGGACATCGGACCGGACATCGGACCGGACATCGGACCGGACATCGGACCGGACATCGGACCGAACATCGAACCGGAACCGGACATCGGACCGGATATCGGACCGGACATCGGACCGGACATCGGACCGGACATCGGACCGGACATCGGACCGGACATCGGACCGGACATCGGACCGGACATCGGACCGGACATCGGACCGGACATCGGACCGGACATCGGACCGGACATCGGACCGGACATCGTACCGGACATCGGACCGGACATCGGACCGGACATCGGACCGGACATCGGACCGGACATCGTACCGGACATCGGACCTGTCATCGGACCGGACATCGGACCGGACATCGGACCGGACATCGGACCGGACATCGGACCGGACATCGGACCGGACATCGGACCGGACATCGGACCGGACATCGGACCGGACATCGGACCGGACATCGGACCGGAAATCGGACCGGACATCGGACCGGACATCGGACCGGTCATCGAACCGGACATCGAACCGGACATCGAACCCGACATCGGACCGTACATCGGACCGGACATCGGACCGTACATCGGACCGGACATCGGACCGGACTTCGGACCGGACATTGGACCGGACATCGGACCGGACATCGGACCAGACATCGGACCGGACATCGGACCGGACATCGGACCGGACATCGGATCGGACATCGAACCAGACATCGAACCGGACATCGGACCGGACATCGGACCGGACATATAAAAAATCGTTAGGGATGTTTCTAAGTCCCCAAGGTCATCGCAATTCCTCCACCAGAAGCATAAGAGTAGTCTTTCTAAAATATTGTTAAAATTCCATTTGGAGGACCTTGAAACATATTTTCAAATTAATCAGTGTATCCGTTCGTTTTTATATAAAAAATCGTTAGGGATGTTTCTAAGTCAACAAGGACATCCCAATTCCTAAACCAGAAGCATAATAGTAGTCTTTCTAAAATACCGGACATCGAGACGGACATCGAACCGGACATCGAACCGGACATCGAACCGGACATCGGGAACCGGACATCGAACCGGACATCGGACCGGACATCCGTCCGGACATCGGACAGGACATCGGACCAGACATCGGACCGGACATAGGACCGGACATAAGACAGGACATCGGACCGGACATCGGACCGGACATCGGACCGGACATCGGACCGGACATATGACCGGACATCGGACCGGACATCGGACCGGAGATAGGACCGGACATCGGACCGGACATCGGACCGGACATCGGACCGGACATCGGACCAGACATCGGACCGGACATCAGACCGGACATCGAACCGGACCCGGACATCGGACCGGACATCGAACCGGACATCGAACCGGACATCGAACCGGACATAAAACCGGACATCGAACCAGACATCGAACCGGTCATCGAACCGGACATCAAAACGGACATCGACCCGGACATCGCACCGGACATCGCACCGGACATCGGACCGGACATCGGACCGGACATCGGACCGGACATCGGACCGGACATCGGACCGGACATCGGACCGGACATCGGACCGGACATCGGACCGGACATCGGACCGGACATCGGACATGACATCGGACCGGACATCGGACCGGACATCGGACCGGACATCGGACCGGACATCGGACCGGACATCGAAACGGACATCGAACCGGACATCGAACCGGACATCGGACCGGACATCGGACCGGACATCGGACCGGACATCGGACCGGACATCGGACCGGACATCGGACCGGACATCGGACCGGACATCGAACCGGAACCGGACATCGGACCGGACATCGGACCGGACATCGGACCGGACATCGGACCGGACATCGGACCGGACATCGTACCGGACATCGGACCGGACATCGGACCGGACATCGGACCGGACATCGGACCGGACATCGGACCGGACATCGGACCGGACATCGGACCGGACATCGGACCGGACATCGGACCGGACATCGGACCGGACATCGGACCGGAAATCGGACCGGACATCGGACCGGACATCGGACCGGTCATCGAACCGGACATCGAACCGGACATCGAACCCGACATCGGACCGTACATCGGACCGGACATCGGACCGTACATCGGACCGGACATCGGACCAGACTTCGGACCGGACATCGGACCGGACATCGGACCGGACATCGGACCGGACATCGGACCGGACATCGGACCGGACATCGGACCGGACATCGGATCGGACATCGAACCGGACATCGAACCGGACATCGGACCGGACATCGGACCGGACATATAAAAAATCGTTAGGGATGTTTCTAAGTCCCCAAGGTCATCGCAATTCCTCCACCAGAAGCATAAGAGTAGTCTTTCTAAAATATTGTTAAAATTCCATTTGGAGGACCTTGAAACATATTTTCAAATTAATCAGTGTATCCGTTCGTTTTTATATAAAAAATCGTTAGGGATGTTTCTAAGTCAACAAGGACATCCCAATTCCTAAACCAGAAGCATAATAGTAGTCTTTCTAAAATACCGGACATCGAGACGGACATCGAACCGGACATCGAACCGGACATCGAACCGGACATCGGGAACCGGACATCGAACCGGACATCGGACCGGACATCCGTCCGGACATCGGAAAGGACATCGGACCGGACATCGGACCGGACATCGGACCGGACATCGGACAGGACATCGGACCGGACATCGAACCGGAACCGGACATCGGACCGGACATCGGACCGGACATCGGACCGGACATCGGACCGGACATCGGACCGGACATCGGACCGGACATCGGACCGGACATCAGACCGGACATCGGACCGGACATCGGACCGGACATCGGACCAGACATCGGACCGGACATCAGACCGGACATCGAACCGGACCCGGACATCGGACCGGACATCGAACCGGACATCGAACCGGACATCGAACCGGACATAAAACCGGACATCGAACCGGACATCGAACCGGTCATCGAACCGGACATCAAACCGGACATCGACCCGGACATCGCACCGGACATCGCACCGGACATCGGACCGGACATCGGACCGGACATCGGACCGGACATCGGACCGGACATCGGACCGGACATCGGACCGGACATCGGACCGGACATCGGACCGGACATCGGACCGGACATCGGACCGGACATCGGACCGGACATCGGACCGGACATCGGACTGGACATCGGACCGGACATCGGACCGGACATCGAAACGGACATCGAACCGGACATCGAACCGGACATCGGACCGGACATCGGACCGGACATCGGACCGGACATCGGACCGGACATCGGACCGGACATCGGACCGGACATCGGACCGGACATCGGACCGGACATCGGACCGGACATCGGACCGGACATCGGACCGGACATCGGACCGGACATCGGACCGGACATCGGACCGGACATCGGACCGGACACCGGACCGGACATCGGACCGGACATCGGACCGGACATCGGACCGGACATCGGACCGGACATCGGACCGGACATCGGACCGGACATCGGACCGGACATCGGACCGGACATCGGACCGGACATCGGACCGGACATCGGACCGGACATCGGACCGGACATCGGACCGGACATCGGACCGGACATCGGACCGGACATCGGACCGGACATCGGACCGGACATCGAACCGGACATCGAACCGGACATCGAACCGGACATCGGACCGTACATCGGATTGTACATCGGACCGGATTTCGGACCGGACATCGGACCGGACATCGGACCGGACATCGGACCGGACATCGGACCGGACATCGGACCGGACATCGGACCGGACATCGGACCGGACATCGGATCGGACATCGAACCGGACATCGAACCGGACATCGGACCGGACATCGGACCGGACATCGAACCGGACATCGCACCGGACATCGGACCGGACATCAGACCGGACATCGGACCGGACATTGGACCGGACATCGAACCGGACCCGGACATCGGACCGGACATCGAACCGGACATCGAAAGGGACATCGAACCGGACATAAAACCGGACATCGAACCGGACATCGAACCGGTCATCGAACCGGACATCAAACCGGACATCGAACCGGACATCGCAGCGGACATCGGACCGGACATCAGACCGGACATCGGACCGGACATCGGACCGGACATCGAAACGGACATCGAACCGGACATCGAACCGGATATCGGACCGGACATCGGACCGGACATCGGACCGGACATCGGACCGGACATCGGACCGGACATCGGACCGGACATCGGACCGGACATCGGACCGGACGTCGGACCGGACATCGGATCGGACATCGGACCGGACATCGGACCGGAAATCGGAACGGACATCGGACCGGACATCGGACCGGACATCGGACCGGACATCGGAACGGACATCGGACCGGACATCGGACCGGACATCAGACTGGACATCGGACCGGACATCGGACCGGACATCGGACCGGACATCGGACCGGACATCGGACCGGACATCGGACCGGACTTCGGACCGGACATCGGACCGGACATCAGACCATACGTCGGACCGGTCATCGAACCGGACATCGAACCGGACATCGAACCGGACATCGAACCGGACATCGGACCGTACATCGGACCGGACATCTGACCGTACATCGGACCGGACATCGGACCGGACTTCGGAACGGACATCGGACCGGACATCGGACCGGACATCGGAACGGACATCGGACCGGACATCGGATCGGACATCGAACCGGACATCGAACCGGACATCGTACCGGACATCGGACCGGACATCGGACTGGACATCGGACCGGACATCGAACCGGACATCGAACCGGACATCGGACCGGACATATAAAAAATCGTTAGGGATATCGTTAGGGATGTTTCTAAGTCCCCAAGGTCATCGCAATTCCTCCACCAGAAGCATAAGAGTAGTCTTTCTAAAATATTGTTAAAATTCCATTTGGAGGACCTTGAAACATATTTTCAAATTAATCAGGGTATCCGTTCGTTTTTATATAAAAAATCGTTAGGGATGTTTCTAAGTCAACAAGGACATCGCAATTCCTAAACCAGAAGCATAATAGTAGTCTTTCTAAAATACCGGACATCGAACCGGACATCGAACCGGACATCGGGAACCGGACAT
This sequence comes from Neoaliturus tenellus, assembly GCA_030545055.2. NCBI lineage: Eukaryota > Metazoa > Arthropoda > Insecta > Hemiptera > Cicadellidae > Neoaliturus > Neoaliturus tenellus. Next base: position 31,273 of record JAQYXR010000435.1, on the reverse strand, counting down.
CGAACCGGACATCGGACCGGACATCGGACCGGACATCGGACCGGACATCGGACCGGACATCGGACCGGACATCGTACCGGACATCGGACCGGACATCGGACCGGACATCGGACCGGATATCGGACCGGACATCGGGAACCGGACATTGAACCGGACATCGGACAAGACATCGGACCGGACATCGGACCGGACATCGGACCGGACATCGGACCGGACATCGGACCGGACATCGAACCGGAACCGGACATCGGACCGGACATCGGACCGGACATCGGACCGGACATCGGACCTGACATCGGACCGGACATCGGACCGGACATCGGACCGGACATCGGACCGGACATCGGACGAGACATCGTACCGGACATCGGACCGAACATCGGACCGGACATCGGACCGGACATCGGACCGGACATCGGACCGGACATCGGACCGGACATCGGACCGGACATCGGACCGGACATCGGACCGGACATCGGACCGGACATCGGACCGGTCATCGAACCGGACATCGAACAGGACATCGAACCGGACATCGAACCGGACATCGAACCCGACATCGGACCGTACATCGGACCGGACATCGGACCGTACATCGGACCGGACATCGGACCGGACTTCGGACCGGACATCGGACCGGACATCGGACCGGACATCGGACCGGACATCGGACCGGACATCGGACCGGACATCGGACCGGACATCGGACCGGACATCGGATCGGACATCGAACCGGACATCGAACCGGACATCGGACCGGACATCGGACCGGACATATAAAAAATCGTTAGGGATGTTTCTAAGTCCCCATGGTCATCGCAATTCCTCCACCAGAAGCATAAGAGTAGTCTTTCTAAAATATTGTTAAAATTCCATTTGGAGGACCTTGAAACATATTTTCAAATTAATCAGGGTATCCGTTCGTTTTTATATAAAAAATCGTTAGGGATGTTTCTAAGTCAACAAGGACATCCCAATTCCTAAACCAGAAGCATAATAGTAGTCTTTCTAAAATACCGGACATCGAACCGGACATCGAACCGGACATCGAACCGGACATCGGGAACCGGACATCGAACCGGACATCGGACCGGACATCCGTCCGGACATCGGACAGGACATCGGACCGGACATCGGACCGGACATCGGACCGGACATCGGACCGGACATCGAACCGGAACCGGACATCGGACCGGACATTGGACCGGACATCGGACCGGACATCGGACCGGACATCGGACCGGACATCGGACCGGACATCGGACCGGACATCGGACCGGACATCGGACCGGACATCGGACCGGACATCGGATCGGACATCACACCGGACATCGAACCGGACATCGGACCGGACATCGGACCGGACATCGGACCGGACATAGAACCGGACATCGCACCGGACATCGGACCGGACATCAGACCAGACATCGGACCGGACATCGGACCGGACATCGAACCGGACCCGGACATCGGACCGGACATCGAACCGGACATCGAACCGGACATCGAACCGGACATAAAACCGGACATTGAACCGGACATCGAACCGGTCATCGAACCGGACATCGAACCGGACATCGAACCGGACATCGCACCGGACATCGCACCGGACATCGAACCGGACATCGCACCGGACATCGCACCGGACATCGGACCGGACATCGGACCGGACATCGGACCGGACATCGGACCGGACATCGGACCGGACATCGGACCGGACATCGGACCGGACATCGGACCGGACATCGGACCGGACATCGGACCGGACATCGGACCGGACATCGGACCGGACATCGGACCGGACATCGGACCGGACATCGGACCGGACATCGGACCGGACATCGGACCGGACATCGGACCGGACATCGGACCGGACATCGGACCGGACATCGGACCGGACATCTTATCGGACATCGCACCAGACATCGAACCGGACATCGGACCGGACATCGGACCGGACATAGAACCGGACATCGCACCGGACATCTAACCGGACATCAGACCAGACATCGGACCAGACATCGGACCGGACATCGAACTGGACCCGGACATCGGACCGGACATCGAACCGGACATCGAACCGGACATCGAACCGGACATAAAACCGGACATTGAACCGGACATCGAACCGGTCATCGAACCGGACATCGGACCGGACATCGGACCGGACATCGGACCGGACATCGGACCGGACATCGGACCGAACATCGGACCGGACATCGAAACGGACATCGAAACGGACATCGAACCGGACATCGGACCGGACATCGGACCGGACATCGGACCGGACATCGGACCGGACATCGGACCAGACATCGGACCGGACATCGGACCGGACATCGGACCGGACATCGGACCGGACATCGGACCGGACATCGGACCGGACAACGGACCGGACACCGGACCGGACACCGGACCGGACACCGGACCGGACACCGGACCGGACACCGGACCGGACATCGGACCGGACATCGGACCGGACATCGGACCGGACATCGGACAAGACATCGGACCGGACATCGGACCGAACATTTGACCGGACATCGGACCGGACATCGGACCGGACATCGGACCGGACATCGGACCGGACATCGGACCGGACATCGGACCGGACATCGGACCGGACATCGGACCGGACACCGGACCAGACATCGGACCGGACATCGGACCGGACATCGGACCGGACATCGGACCAGACATCGGACCGGACATCGGACCGGACATCGGACCGGACATCGGACCGGACATCGGACCGGACATCGGACCGGACATCGGACCGGACATCGGACCGGACATCGGACCGGACATCGGACCGGACATCGGACTGGACATCGGACCGGACATCGAACCGGACATCGAACCGGACATCGAACCGGACATCGGACCGTACATCGGACCGGACATCGGATTGTACATCGGACCGGATCTCGGACCGGACATCGGACCGGACATCGGACCGGACATCGGACCGGACATCGGACCGGACATCGGACCGGACATCGGAACGGACATCGGACCGGACATCGGACCGGACATCGGATCGGACATCGAACCGGACATCGAACCGGACATCGGACCGGACATCGGACCGGACATCGAACCGGACATCGCACCGGACATCGGACCGGACATCAGACCGGACATCGGACCGGACATCGGACCGGACATCGAACCGGACCCGGACATCGGACCGGACATCGAACCGGACATCGAAAGGGACATCGAACCGGACATAAAACCGGACATCGGACCGGACATCGGACCGGTCATCGAACCGGACATCGAACAGGACATCGAACCGGACATCGAACCGGACATCGAACCCGACATCGGACCGTACATCGGACCGGACATCGGACCGTACATCGGACCGGACATTCGACCGGACTTCGGACCGGACATCGGACCGGACATCGGACCGGACATCGGACCAGACATCGGACCGGACATCGGACCGGACATCGGATCGGACATCGAACCGGACATCGAACCGGACATCGGACCGGACATCGGACCGGACATATAAAAAATCGTTAGGGATGTTTCTAAGTCCCCAAGGTCATCGCAATTCCTCCACCAGAAGCATAAGAGTAGTCTTTCTAAAATATTGTTAAAATTCCATTTAGAGGACCTTGAAACATATTTTCAAATTAATCAGGTTATCCGTTCGTTTTTATATAAAAAATCGTTAGGGATGTTTCTAAGTCAACAAGGACATCCCAATTCCTAAACCAGAAGCATAATAGTAGTCTTTCTAAAATACCGGACATCGAACGGACATCGAACCGGACATCGAACCGGACATCGGGAACCGGACATCGAACCGGACATCGGACCGGACATCCGTCCGGACATCGGACAGGACATCGGACCGGACATCGGACCGGACATTGGACCGGACATCGGACCGGACATCGAACCGGAACCGGACATCGGACCGGACATCGGACCGGACATCGGACCGGACATCGGACCGGACATCGGACCGGACATCGGACCGGACATCGGACCGGACATCGGACCGGACATCGGACCGGACATCGGACCGGACATCGGACCGGACATCGGATCGGACATCGCACCGGACATCGAACCGGACATCGGACCGGACATCGGACCGGACATAGAACCGGACATCGCATCGGACATCGGACCGGACATCAGGCAAGACATCGGACCGGACATCGGACCGGACATCGAACCGGACCCGGACATCGGACCGGACATCGAACCGGACATCGAACCGGACATCGAACCGGACATAAAACCGGACATTGAACCGGACATCGAACCGGTCATTTAACCGGACATCAAACCGGACAACGAACCGGACATCGCACCGGACATCGCACCGGACATCGAACCGGACATCGCACCGGACATCGCACCGGACATCGGACCGGACATCGGACCGGACATCGGACCGGACATCGGACCGGACATCGGACCGGACATCGGACCGGACATCGGACCGGACATCGGACCGGACATCGGACCGGACATCGGACCGGACATCGGACCGGACATCTTATCGGACATCGCACCGGACATCGAACCGGACATCGGACCGGACATCGGACCGGACATAGAACCGGACATCGCACCGGACATCGGACCGGACATCAGACCAGACATCGGACCGGACATCGGACCGGACATCGAACCGGACCCGGACATCGGACCTGACATCGAACCGGACATCGAACCGGACATCGAACCGGACATCGAACCGGACATAAAACCGGACATTGAACCGGACATCGAACCGGTCATCGAACCGGACATCAAACCGGACATCGAACCGGACATCGCACCGGACATCGCACCGGACATCGGACCGGACATCGGAAAGGACATCGGACCGGACATCGGACCGGACATCGGACCGGAAATCGGACCGGACATCGGACCGGACATCGGACCGGACATCGGACCGGACATCGGACCGGACATCGGACCGGACATCGGACCGGACATCGGACCGGACATCGAAACGGACATCGAAACGGACATCGAACCGGACATCGGACCGGACATCGGACCGGACATCGGACCGGACATCGGACCGGACATCGGACCGGACCACGGACCGGACATCGGACCGGACATCGGACCGGACATCGGACCGGACATCGGACCGGACATCGGACCGGACACCGGACCGGACACCGGACCGGACACCGGACTGGACATCGGACCGGACATCGGACCGGACATCGGACCGGACATCGGACCGGACATCGGACCGGACATCGGACCGGACTTCGAACCGGACATCGGACCGGACATCGAACCGGACATCGGACCAGACATGGGACCGTACATCGGACCGGACATCAGACCGGACATCGGACCGGACATCGGACCGGACATCGGACCGGACATCGGACCGGACATCGAAACGGACATCGAACCGGACATCGAACCGGACATCGGACCGGACATCGGACCGGACTTCGGACCGGACATCGGACCGGACATCGGACCGGACATCGGACCGGACATCGGACCGGACATCGGACCGGACATCGGACCGGACATCGGACCGGACCCGGACATCGGACCAGACATCGGACCGGACATCGGACCGGACATCGGACCGGACATCGGACCAGACATCGGACCGGACATCGGACCAGACATCGGACCGGACATCGGACCGGACATCGAAACGGACATCGAACCGGACATCGAACCGGACATCGGACCGGACATCGGACCGGACATCGGACCGGACATCGGACCGGACATCGGACCGGACATCGGACCGGACATCGGACCGGACATCGGACCGGACATCGGATCGGACATCGGACCGGACATCGGACCGGACATCGGAACGGACATCGGAACGGACATCGGACCGGACATCGGACAGGACATCGGACCGGACATCGAACCGGAACCGGACATCGGACCGGACATCGGACCGGACATCGGACCGGACATCGGACCAGACATCGGACCGGACATCGGACCGGACATCGGACCGGACATCGGACCGGACATCGGACCGGACATCGAACCGGACCCGGACATCGGACCGGACATCGCACCGGACATCGGACCGGACATCGGACCGGACATCGGACCGGACATCGGACCGGACATCGGACCGGACATCGGACCGGACATCGGACCGGACATCGGACCGGACATCGGACCGGACATCGGACCGGACATCGGACCGGACATCGGACCGGACATCGAAACGGACATCGGACCGGACATCGGACCGGACATCGGACCGGACATCGGACCGGACATCGGACCGGACATCGGACCGGACATCGGACCGGACATCGGACCGGACATCGGACCGGACATCGGACCGGACATCGGACCGGACATCGGACCGGACATCGGACCGGACATCGGACCGGACATCGGACCGGACATCGGACCGGACATCGGACCGGACATCGGACCGGACATCGAACCGGACATCGAACCGGACATCGAACCGGACATCGAACCGGACATCGGACCGTACATCAGACCGGACATCGGATTGTACATTGGACCGGATTTCGGACCGGACATCGGACCGGACATCGGACCGGACATCGGACCGGACATCGGACCGGACATCGGACCGGACATCGGACCGGACATCGGATCGGACATCGAACCGGACATCGAACCGGATATCGGACCGGACATCGGACCGGACATCGAACCGGACATCGCACCGGACATCGGACCGGACATCAGACCGGACATCGGACCGGACATCGGACCGGACATCGAACCGGACCCGGACATCGGACCGGACATCGAACCGGACATCGAAAGGGACATCGAACCGGACATAAAACCGGACATCGAACCGGACATCGAACCGGTCATCGAACCGGACATCAAACCGGACATCGAACCGGACATCGCACCGGACATCGGACCGGACATCAGACCGGACATCGGACCGGACATCGGACCGGACATCGGACCGGACATCGGACCGGACATCGGACCGGACATCGGACCGGACATCGGACCGGACATCGGACCGGACATCGGACCGGACATCGGACCGGACATCGGACCGGACATCGGATCGGACATCGCACCGGACATCGAACCGGACATCGGACCGGACATCGGACCGGACATAGAACCGGACATCGCACCGGACATCGGACCGGACATCAGACCAGACATCGGACCGGACATCGGACCGGACATCGAACCGGACCCGGACATCGGACCGGACATCGGACCGGACATCGAACCGGACATCGAACCGGACATCGAACCGGACATAAAACCGGACATTGAACCGGACATCGAACCGGTCATCGAACCGGACATCGGACCGGACATTGGACCGGACATCGGACCGGACATCGGACCGGACATAAAACCGGACATTGAACCGGACATCGAACCGGTCATCGAATTGGACATCAAACCGGACATCGAACCGGACATCGCACCGGACATCGCACCGGATATCGGACCGGACATCGGACCGGACATCGGACCGGACATCGGACCGGTATTGGACCGGACATCGGACCGGACATCGGACCGGTCATCGGACCGGACATCGGACCGGACATCGGACCGGACATCGGACCGGACATCGGACCGGACATCGGACCGGACATCTTATCGGACATCGCACCGGACATCGAACCGGACATCGGACCGGACATCGGACCGGACATAGAACCGGACATCGCACCGGACATCGGACCGGACATCAGACCAGACATCGGACCGGACATCGGACCGGACATCGCACCGGACATCGGACCGGACATCGCACCGGACATCGGACCGGACATCGGACCGGACATCGGACCGGACATCGGACCGGACATCGGACCGGACATCGGACCGGACATCGGACCGGACATCGGACCGGACATCGGACCGGACATCGGACCGGACATCGGACCGGACATCGAACCGGAACCGGACATCGGACCGGACATCGGACCGGACATCGGACCGGACATCGGACCGGACATCGGACCGGACATCGGACCGGACATCGGACCGGACATCGGACCGGACATCGGACCGGACATCGGACCGGACATCGGATCGGACATCGCACCGGACATCGAACCGGACATCGGACCGGACATCGGACCGGACATAGAACCGGACATCGCACCGGACATCGGACCGGACATCAGACCAGACATCGGACCGGACATCGGACCGGACATCGAACCGGACCCGGACATCGGACCGGACATCGGACCGGACATCGAACCGGACATCGAACCGGACATCGAACTGGACATCGAACCGGACATCGAACCGGACATAAAACCGGACATTGAACCGGACATCGCACCGGACATCGCACCGGACATCGGACCGGACATCGCACCGGACATCGGACCGGACATCGGACCGGACATCGGACCGGACATCGGACCGGACATCGGACCGGACATCGGACCGGACTTCGGACGGGACATCGGACCGGACATCGGACCGGACATCGGACCGGACATCGGACCGGACATCGGACCGGACATCGGACCGGACATCGGACCGGACATCGGACCGGACATCGGACCGGACATCTTATCGGACATCGCACCGGACATCGAACCGGACATCGGACCGGACATCGGACCGGACATAGAACCGGACATCGCACCGGACATCGGACCGGACATCGAACAGGACCCGGACATCGGACCGGACATCGAACCGGACATCGAACCGGACATCGAACCGGACATCGAACCAGACATAAAAATGGACATTGAACCGGACATCGAACCGGTCATCGAACCGGACATCAAACCGGACATCGAACCGGACATCGCACCGGACATCGCACCGGACATCGGACCGGACATCGGACCGGACATCGGACCGGACATCGGACCGGACATCGGACCGGACATCGGACCGGACATCGGACCGGACATCGGACCGGACATCGGACCGGACATCGGACCGGACATCGGACCGGACATCGGACCGGACATCGGACCGGACATCGAAACGGACATCGAAACGGACATCGAACCGGACATCGGACCGGACATCGGACCGGACATCGGACCACATATAAAAAATCGTTAGGGATGTTTCTAAGTCCCCAAGGTCATCGCAATTCCTCCACCAGAAGCATAAGAGTAGTCTTTCTAAAATATTGTTAAAATTCCATTTGGAGGACCTTGAAACATATTTTCAAATTAATCAGGGTATCCGTTCGTTTTTATATAAAAAATCGTTAGGGATGTTTCTAAGTCAACAAGGACATCGCAATTCCTAAACCAGAAGCATAATAGTAGTCTTTCTAAAATACCGGACATCGAACCGGACATCGAACCGGACATCGGGAACCGGACATCGAACCGGACATCGGACCGGACATCGGACCGGACATCGGACCGGACATCGGACCGGACATCGGACCGGACATCGTACCGTACATCGGACCGGACATCGGACGGATATCGGACCGGACATCGGAACCGGACATTGAACCGGACATCGGACAAGACATCGGACCGGGACATCGGACCGGACATCGGACCGGACATCGGACCGGACATCGGACCGGACATCGAACCGGAACCGGACATCGGACCGGACATCGGACCGGACATCGGACCGGACCATCGGACCTGACATCGGACCGGACATCGGACCGGACATCGGACCGGACATCGGACCGGACATCGGACGAGACATCGTACCGGACATCGGACCGAACATCGGACCGGACATCGGACCGGACATCGGACCGGACATCGGACCGGACATCGGACCGGACATGGGACCGGACATCGGACCGGACATCGGACCGGACATCGGACCGGACATCGGGACCGGTCATCGAACCGGACATCGAACAGGACATCGAACCGGACATCGAACCGGACATCGAACCCGACATCGGACCGTACATCGGACCGGACATCGGACCGTACATCGGACCGGACATCGGACCGGACTTCGGACCGGACATCGGACCGGACATCGGACCGGACATCGGACCGGACATCGGACCGGACATCGACCGGACATCGGACCGGACATCGGACCGGACATCGGACCGGACATATAAAAAATCGTTTAGGGATGTTTCTAAGTCCCCAAGGTCATCGCAATTCCTCCTTAAGAAGCATAAGAGTAGTCTTTCTAAAATATTGTTAAAATTCCATTTGGAGGACCTTGAAACATATTTTCAAATTAATCAGGGTATCCGTTCGTTTTTATATAAAAAATCGTTAGGGATGTTTCTAAGTCAACAAGGACATCCAATTCCTAAACCAGAAGCATAATAGTAGTCTTTCTAAAATACCGGACATCGAACCGGACATCGAACCGGACATCGAACCGGACATCGAACCGGACATCGGGAACCGGACATCGAACCGGACATCGGACCGGACATCCGTCCGGACATCGGACCGGACATCGGACCGGACATCGGACCGGACATCGTACCGGACCCGGACATCGGAGCGGACATCGGACCGGACATCGGACCGGACATCGGACCGGACATCGGACCGGACATCGGACCGGACATCGGACCGGACATCGGACGGGACATCGGACCGGACATCGAAACGGACATCGAACCGGACATCGAACCGGACATCGGACCGGACATCGGACCGGACATCGGACGGACATCGGACGGACATCGGACCGGAACATCGGACCGGACATCGGACCGGACATCGGACCGGACATCGGATCGGACATCGGACCGGACATCGGACAGGACATCGGACCGGACATCGAACCGGAACCGGACATCGGACCGGACATCGGACCGGACATCGGACCGGACATCGGACCGGACATCGGACCGGACATCGGACCGGACATCGGACCGGACATCGGACCGGACATCGGACCGGACATCGGACCGGACATCGGACCGGACATCAGACCGGACATCGAACCGGACCCGGACATCGGACCGGACATCGCACCGGACATCGGACCGCGACATCGGACCGACATCGGACCGGACATCGGACCGGACATCGGACCGGACATCGGACCGGACATCGGACCGGACATCGGACCGGACATCGGACCGGACATCGGACCGGACATCGGACCGGACATCGAAACGGACATCGGACCGGACATCGGACCGGACATCGACCGGACATCGGACCGGACATCGGACCGGACATCGGACCGGACATCGGACCGGACATCGGACCGGACATCGGACCGGACATCGGACCGGACATCGGACCGGACATCGGACCGGACATCGGACCGGACATCGGATCGGACATCGCACCGGACATCGAACCGGACATCGGACCGGACATCGGACCGGACATAGAACCGGACATCGCACCGGACATCGGACCGGACATCAGACCAGACATCGGACCGGACATCGGACCGGACATCGAACCGGACCCGGACATCGGACCGGACATCGGACCGGACATCGAACCGGACATCGAACCGGACATCGAACCGGACATAAAACCGGACATTGAACCGGACATCGAACCGGTCATCGAACCGGACATCGGACCGGACATTGGACCGGACATCGGACCGGACATCGGACCGGACATAAAACCGGACATTGAACCGGACATCGAACCGGTCCATCGAATTGGACATCAAACCGGACATCGAACTGGACATCGCACGGACATCGCACCGGACATCGGACCGGACATCGGACCGGACATCGGACCGGACATCGGACCGGACATCGACCGGACATCGGACCGGACATCGGACCGGACATCGGGACCGGACATCGGACCGGACATCGGACCGGAAATTGGACCGGACATCGGACCGGACATCGGACCGGACATCGGACCGGACATCGGACCGGACATCGGACGGACATCGGACCGGACATCGGACCGGACATCGGACCGGACATCTTATCGGACATCGCACCGGACATCGAACCGGACATCGGACCGGACATCGGACCGGACAAAGAACCGGACATCGCACCGGACATCGGACCGGACATCAGACCAGACATCGGACCGGACATCGGACCGACATCGCACCGGACATCGGACCGGACATCGCATCGGACATCGGACCGGACATCGGACCGGACATCGGACCGGACATCGGACCGGACATTGGACCGGACATCGACCGGACATCGGACCGGACATCGGACCGGACATCGGACCGGACATCGGACCGGACATCGGACCGGACATCGAACCGGAACCGGACATCGGACCGGACATCGGACCGGACATCGGACCGGACATCGACCGGACATCGGACAAGACATCGGACCGGACATCGGACCGGGACATCGGACCGGTTATCGGACCGGACATCGGATCGGACATCGAACCGGACATCGGACCGGAAATCGGACCGGACATAGAACCGGACATCGCACCGGACATCGGACCGGACATCGAACAGGACCCGGACATCGGACCGGACATCGAACCGGACATCGAACCGGACATCGAACCGGACATCGAACCGGACATAAAACCGGACATTGAACCGGACATCGAACCGGTCATCGAACCGGACATCAAACCGGACATCGAACCGGACATCGCACCGGACATCGCACCGGACATCGGACCGACATCGGACCGGACATCGGACCGGACATCGGACCGGACATCTTATCGGACATCGGACCGGACATCGGACCGGACTTCGGAACGGACATCGGACCGGACATCGGACCGGACATCGAACCGGACATCGAACCGGACATCGAACCGGACATCGACCGGACATCGGACCGTACATCGGACCGGACATCGGATTGTACATCGGACTGGATTTCGGACCGGACATCGGACCGGACATCGGACCGGACATCGGACCGGACATCGGACCGGACATCGGACCGGACATCGGACCGGACATCGGATCGGACATCGAACCGGACATCGAACCGGACATCGGACCGGACATCGGACCGGACATCGAACCGGACATCGCACCGGACATCGGACCGGACATCAGACGGACATCGGACCGGACATCGGACCGGACATCGAACCGGACCCGGACATCGGACCGGACATCGAACCGGACATCGAAAGGGACATCGAACCGGACATAAAACCGGACATCGAACCGGACATCGAACCGGTCATCGAACCGGACATCAAACCGGACATCGAACCGGACATCGCACCGGACATCGGACCGGACATCAGACCGGACATCAGACCGGACATCGGACCGGACATCGGACCGGACATCGGACCGGACATCGGACCGGACATCGGACCGGACATCGGACCGGACATCGGACCGGACATCGGACCGGACATCGGACCGGACATCGAACCGGAACCGGACATCAGGACCGGACATCGGACCGGACATCGGACCGGACATCGGACCTGACATCGGACCGGACATCGGACCGGACATCGGACCGGACATCGGACCGGACATCGGACGAGACATCGTACTTGACATCGGACCGAACATCGGACCGGACATCGGACCGGACATCGGACCGGACATCGGACCGGACATCGGACCGGACATGGGACCGGACATCGGACCGGACATCGGACCGGACATCGGACCGGACATCGGACCGGTCATCGAACCGGACATCGAACAGGACATCGAACCGGGACATCGAACCGGACATCGACCCGACATCGACCGTACATCGGACCGGACATCGGACCGTACATCGGACCGGACATCGGACCGGACTTCGGACCGGACATCGGACCGGACATCGGACCGGACATCGGACCGGACATCGGACCGGACATCGGACCGGACATCGGACCGGACATCGGACCGGACATCGGATCGGACATCGAACCGGACATCGAACCGGACATCGACCGGACATCGGACCGGACATATAAAAAATCGTTAGGGATGTTTCTAAGTCCCCAAGGTCATCGCAATTCCTCCTTAAGAAGCATAAGAGTAGTCTTTCTAAAATATTGTTAAAATTCCATTTGGAGGACCTTGAAACATATTTTCAAATTAATCAGGGTATCCGTTCGTTTTTATATAAAAAATCGTTAGGGATGTTTCTAAGTCAACAAGGACATCCCAATTCCTAAACCAGAAGCATAATAGTAGTCTTTCTAAAATACCGGACATCGAACCGGACATCGAACCGGACATCGAACCGGACATCGAACCGGACATCGGGAACCGGACATCGAACCGGACATCGGACCGGACATCCGTCCGGACATCGGACCGGACATCGGACCGGACATCGGACCGGACATCGTACCGGACCCGGACATCGGAGCGGACATCGACCGGACATCGGACCGGACATCGGACCGGACATCGGAGCGGACATCGAACCGGACATCGAACCGGGACATCGAACCGGACATCGAACCGGACATCGGGACCGTACATCGGACCGGACATCGGATTGTACATCGGACCGGATTTCGGACCGGACATCGGAACCGACATCGGACCGGACATCGGACCGGACATCGGAACCGGACATCGGACCGGACATCGGACCGGACATCGGATCGGACATCGAACCGGACATCGAACCGGATATCGGACCGGACATCGGACCGGACATCGAACCGGACATCGCACCGGACATCGGACCGGACATCAGACCGGACATCGGACCGGACATCGGACCGGACATCGAACCGGACCCGGACATCGGACCGGACATCGAACCGGACATCGAAAGGGACATCGAAACGGACATAAAACCGGACATCGAACCGGACATCGAACCGGTCATCGAACCGGACATCAAACCGGACATCGAACCGGACATCGCACCGGACATCGGACCGGACATCAGACCGGACATCGGACCGGACATCGGACCGGACATCGGACCGGACATCGAGGACCGGACATCGGACCGGACATCGGACCGGACATCGGACCGGACATCGGACGGACATCGGACCGGACCATCGGACCGGACATCGGATCGGACATCGCACCGGACATCGAACCGGAATCGGACCGGACATCGGACCGGACATAGAACCGGACATCGCACCGGACATCGGACCGGACATCAGACCAGACATCGGACCGGACATCGGACCGGACATCGAAACCGACCCGGACATCGGACCGGACATCGGACCGGACATCGAACCGGACATCGAACCGGACATCGAACCGGACATAAAACCGGACCATTGAACCGGACATCGAACCGGTCATCGAACCGGACATCGGACCGGACATTGGACCGGACATCGGACCGGACATTCGGACCGGACATAAAACCGGACATTGAACCGGACATCGAACCGGTCATCGAATTGGACATCAAACCGGACATCGAACCGGACATCGCACCGGACATCGCACCGGATATCGGACCGGACATCGGACCGGACATCGGACCGGACATCGGACCGGTATTGGACTGGACATCGGACCGGACATTCGGACCGGTCATCGGACCGGACATCGGACCCGGACATCGGACCGGACATCGGACCGGACATCGGACCGGACATCGGACCGGACATCTTATCGGACATCGCACCGGACATCGAACCGGACATCGGACCGGACATCGGACCGGACATAGAACCGGACATCGCACCGGACATCGGACCGGACATCAGACCAGACATCGGACCGGACATCGGACCGGACATCGCACCGGACATCGGACCGGACATCGCACCGGACATCGGACCGGACATCGGACCGGACATCGGACCGGACATCGGACCGGACATCGGACCGGACATCGGACCGGACATCGGACCGGACATCGGACCGGACATCGGACCGGACATCGGACCGGACATCGGACCGGACATCGGACCGGACATCGAACCGGAACCGGACATCGGACCGGACATCGGACCGGACATCGGACCGGACATCGGACCGGACATCGGACCGGACATCGGACCGGACATCGGACCGGACATCGGACCGGACATCGGACCGGACATCGGACCGGACATCGGATCGGACCATCGCACCGGACATCGAACCGGACATCGGACCGGACATCGGACCGGACATAGAACCGGACATCGCACCGGACATCGGACCGGACATCAGACCAGACATCGGACCGGATATCGGACCGGACATCGAACCGGACCCGGACATCGGACCGGACATCGGACCGGACATCGAACCGGACATCGAACCGGACATCGAACTGGACATCGAACCGGACATCGAACCGGACATAAAACGGACATTGAACCGGACATCGCACCGGACATCGCACCGGACATCGGACCGGACATCGCACCGGACATCGGACCGGACATCGGACCGGACATCGGACCGGACATCGGACCGGACATCGGACCGGACATCGGACCGGACATCGGACGGGACATTGGACCGGACATCGGACCGGACATCGGACCGGACATCGGACCGGACATCGGACCGGACATCGGACCGGACATCGGACCCGACATCGGACCAGACATCGGACCGGACATCTTATCGGACATCGCACCGGACATCGAACCGGACATCGGACCGGACATCGGACCGGACATAGAACCGGACATCGCACCGGACATCGGACCGGACATCGAACAGGACCCGGACATCGGACCGGACATCGAACCGGACATCGAACCGGACATCGAACCGGACATCGAACCAGACATAAAACCGGACATTGAACCGGACATCGAACCGGTCATCGAACCGGACATCAAACCGGACATCGAACCGGACATCGCACCGGACATCGCACCGGACATCGGACCGGACATCGGACCAGACATCGGACCGGACATCGGACCGGACATTGGACCGGACATCGGACCGGACATCGGACCGGACATCGGACCGGACATCGGACCGGACATCGGATCGGACATCGAACCGGACATCGAACCGGGACAATCGTACCGGACATCGGACCGGACATCGGACCGGACATCGGACCCGGACATCGAACCGGACATCGAACCGGACATCGGACCGGACATATAAAAAAATCGTTAGGGATGTTTCTAAGTCCCCAAGGTCATCGCAATTCCTCCACCAGAAGCATAAGAGTAGTCTTTCTAAAATATTGTTAAAATTCCATTTGGAGGACCTTGAAACATATTTTCAAATTAATCAGGGTATCCGTTCGTTTTTATATAAAAAATCGTTAGGGATGTTTCTAAGTCAACAAGGGACATCGCAATTCTAAACCAGAAGCATAATAGTAGTCTTTCTAAAATACCGGACATCGAACCGGACATCGAACCGGACATCGGGAACCGGACATCGAACCGGACATCGGACCGACATCGGACCGGACATCGGACCGGACATCGGACCGGACATCGGACCGGACATCGTACCGTACATCGGACCGGACATCGGACCGGATATCGGACCGGACATCGGGAACCGGACATTGAACCGGACATCGGACAAGACATCGGACCGGACATCGGACCGGACATCGGACCGGACATCGGACCGGACATCGGACCGGACATCGAACCGGAACCGGACATCGGACCGGACATCGGACCGGACATCGGACCGGACATCGGACCTGACATCGGACCGGACATCGGACCGGACATCGGACCGGACATCGGACCGGACATCGGACGAGACATCGTACCGGACATCGGACCGAACATCGGACCGGACATCGGACCGGACATCGGACCGGACATCGGACCGGACATCGGACCGGACATGGGACCGGACATCGGACCGGACATCGGACCGGACATCGGACCGGACATCGGACCGGTCCATCGAACCGGACATCGAACAGGACATCGAACCGGACATCGAACCGACATCGAACCCGACATCGGACCGTACATCGGACCGGACATCGGACCGTACATCGGACCGGACATCGGACCGGACTTCGGACCGGACATCGGACCGGACATCGCGGACCGGACCATCGGACCGGACATCGGACCGGACATCGGACCGGACATCGGACCGGACATCGGACCGGACATCGGATCGGACATCGAACCGGACATCGAACCGGACATCGGACCGGACATCGGACCGGACAATATAAAAAATCGTTAGGGATGTTTCTAAGTCCCCAAGGTCATCGCAATTCCTCCTTAAGAAGCATAAGAGTAGTCTTTCTAAACTATTGTTAAAATCCATTTGGAGGACCTTGAAACATATTTTCAAATTAATCAGGGTATCCGTTCGTTTTTATATAAAAAATCGTTAGGGATGTTCTAAGTCAACAAGGACATCCCAATCCTAAACCAGAAGCATAATAGTAGTCTTTCTAAAATACCGGACATCGAACCGGACATCGAACCGGACATCGAACCGGACATCGAACCGGACATCGGGAACCGGACATCGAACCGGACATCGGACCGGACATCCGTCCGGACATCGGACCCGGACATCGGACCGGACATCGGACCGGACATCGTACCGGACCCGGACATCGGAGCGGACATCGGACCGGACATCGGACCGGACATCGGACCGGACATCGGACCGGACATCGGACCGGACATCGGACCGGAAATCGGACCGGACATCGGACCGGACATCGAAACGGACATCGAACCGGACATCGAACCGGACATCGGACCGGACATCGGACCGGACATCGGACGGACATCGGACCGGACATCGGACCGGACATCGGACCGGACATCGGACCGGACATCGGACCGGACATCGGATCGGACATCGGACCGGACATCGGACAGGACATCGGACCGGACATCGAACCGGAACCGGACATCGGACCGGACATCGGACCGGACATCGGACCGGACATCGGACCGGACATCGGACCGGACATCGGACCGGACATCGGACCGGACATCGGACCGGACATCGGACCGGACATCGGACCGGACATCAGACCGGACATCGAACCGGACCCGGACATCGGACCGGACATCGCACCGGACATCGGACCGGACATCGGACCGGACATCGGACCGGACATTTGACCGGACATCGGACCGGACATCGGACCGGACATCGGACCGGACATCGGACCGGACATCGGACCGGACATCGGACCGGACATCGGACCGGACATCGAAACGGACATCGGGACCGGACATCGGACCGGACATCGGACCGGACATCGGACCGGACATCGGACCGGACATCGGACCGGACATCGGACCGGACATCGGACCGGACATCGGACCGGACATCGGACCGGACATCGGACCGGACATCGGACCGGACATCGGACCGGACATCGGATCGGACATCGCACCGGACATCGAACCGGACATCGGACCGGACATCGGACCGGACATAGAACCGGACATCGCACCGGACATCGGACCGGACATCAGACCAGACATCGGACCGGACATCGGACCGGACATCGAACCGGACCCCGGACATCGGACCGGACATCGGACCGGACATCGAACCGGACATCGAACCGGACATCGAACCGGACATAAAACCGGACATTGAACCGGACATCGAACCGGTCATTCGACATTGGACCGGACATCGGACCGGACATCGGACCGGACATAAAACGGACATTGAACCGGACATCGAACCGGTCATCGAATTGGACATCAAACCGGACATCGAACTGGACATCGCACCGGACATCGCACCGGACATCGGACCGGACATCGGACCGGACATCGGACCGGACATCGGACCGGACATCGGACCGGACATCGGACCGGACATCGGACCGGACATCGGACCGGACATCGGACCGGACATCGGACCGGATATTGGACCGGACATCGGACCGACATCGGACCGGACATCGGACCGGACATCGGACCGGACATCGGACCGGACATCGGACCGGACATCGGACCGGACATCGGACCGGACATCTTATCGGACATCGCACCGGACATCGAACCGGACATCGGACCGGACATCGGACCGGACAAAGAACCGGACATCGCACCGGACATCGGACCGGACATCAGACCAGACATCGGACCGGACATCGGACCGGACATCGCACCGGACATCGGACCGGACATCGCATCGGACATCGGACCGGACATCGGACCGGACATCGGACCGGACATCGGACCGGACATTGGACCGGACATCGGACCGGACATCGGACCGGACATCGGACCGGACATCGGACCGGACATCGGACCGGACATCGGACCGGACATCGAACCGGAACCGGACATCGGACCGGACATCGGGACCGGGACATCGGACCGGACATCGGACCGGACATCGGACAAGACATCGGACCGGACATCGGACCGGACATCGGACCGGTTATCGGACCGGACATCGGATCGGACATCGAACCGGACATCGGACCGGACATCGGACCGGACATAGAACCGGACATCGCACCGGACATCGGACCGGACATCGAACAGGACCCGGACATCGGACCGGACATCGAACCGGACATCGAACCGGACATCGAACCGGACATCGAACCGGACAATAAAACCGGACATTGAACCGGACATCGAACCGGTCATCGAACCGGACATCAAACGGACATCGAACCGGACATCGCACCGGACATCGCACCGGACATCGGACCGGACATCGGACCGGACATCGGACCGGACATCGGGACCGGACATCTTATCGGACATCGGACCGGACATCGGACCGGACTTCGGAACGGACATCGGACCGGACATCGGACCGACATCGGACCGGACATCGAACCGGACATCGAACCGGACATCGAACCGGACATCGAACCGGACATCGGACCGTACATCGGACGGACATCGGATTGTACATCGGACTGGATTTCGGACCGGACATCGACCGGACATCGGACCGGACATCGGACCGGACATCGGACCGGACATCGGACCGGACATCGGATCGGACATCGAACCGGACATCGAACCGGACATCGGACCGGACATCGGACCGGACATCGAACCGGACATCGCACCGGACATCGGACCGGACATCAGACCGGACATCGGACCGGACATCGGACCGGACATCGAACCGGACCCGGACATCGGACCGGACATCGAACCGGACATCGAAAGGGACATCGAACCGGACATAAAACCGGACATCGAACCGGACATCGAACCGGTCATCGAACCGGACATCAAACCGGACATCGAACCGGACATCGCACCGGACATCGGACCGGACATCAGACCGGACATCAGACCGGACATCGGACCGGACATCGGACCGGACATCGGGACCGGACATCGGACCGGACATCGGACCGGACATCGGACCGGACATCGGACCGGACATCGGACCGGACATCGGACCGGACATCGGACCGGACATCGGATCGGACATCGCACCGGACATCGAACCGGACATCGGACCGGACATCGGACCGGACATAGAACCGGACGTCGCACCGGACATCGGACCGGACATCAGACCAGACATCGGACCGGACATCGGACCGGACATCGAACCGGACCTTGACATCGGACCGGACATCGACCGGACATCGAACCGGACATCGAACCGGACATCGAACCGGACATAAAACCGGACATTGAACCGGACATCGAACCGGTCATCGAACCGGACATTCGGACCGGACATTGGACCGGACATCGGACCGGACATCGGACCGGACATAAAACCGGACATTGAACCGGACATCGAACCGGTCATCGAATTGGACATCAAACCGGACATCGAACTGGACATCGCACCGGACATCGCACCGGACATCGGACCGGACATCGGACCGGACATCGGACCGGACATCGGACCGGACATCGGACCGGACATCGGACCGGACATCGGACCGACATCGGACGCGACATCGGACCGGACATCGGACCGGATATTGGACCGGACATCGGACCGGACATCGGACCGGACATCGGACCGGACATCGGACCGGACATCGGACCGGACATCGGACCGGACATCGGACCGGACATCGGACCGGACATCTTATCGGACATCGCACCGGACATCGAACCGGACATCGGACCGGACATCGGACCGGACAAAGAACCGACATCGCACCGGACATCGGACCGGACATCAGACCAGACATCGGACCGGACATCGGACCGGACATCGCACCGGACATCGGACTGGACATCGCATCGGACATCGGACCGGACATCGGACCGGACATCGGACCGGACATCGGACCGGACATCGGACCGGACATCGGACCGGACATCGGACCGGACATCGGACCGGACATCGGACCGGACATCGGACCGGACATCGGACCCGGACATCGAACCGGAACCGGACATCGGACCGGACATCGGACCGGACATCGGACCGGACATCGGACCGGACATCGGACCGGACATCGGACAAGACATCGGACCGGACATCGGACCGGACATCGGACCGGTTATCGGACGGACATCGGATCGGACATCGCACCGGACATCGCACCGGACATCGAACCGGACATCGGACCGGACATCGGACCGGACATAGAACCGGACATCGCACCGGACATCGGACCGGACATCGAACAGGACCCGGACATCGGACCGGACATCGAACCGGACATCGAACCGGACATCGAACCGGACATCGAACCGGACATAAAACCGGACATTGAACCGGACATCGAACCGGTCATCGAACCGGACATCAAACCGACATCGAACCGGACATCGCACGGACATCGCACCGGACATCGGACCGGACATCGGACCGGACATCGGACCGGACATCGGACCGGACATCGGACCGGACATCGGACCGGACATCGGACCGGACATCGGACCGGACATCGGACCGGACATCGGACCGGACATCGGACCGGACATTGACCGGACATCGGACCGGACATCGGACCGGACATCGGACCGGACATCTTATCGGACATCGGACCGGACATCGGACCGGACTTCGGAACGGACATCGGACCGGACATCGGACCGGACATCGGAACGGACATCGGACCGGACATCGGATCGGACATCGAACCGGACATCGAACCGGACATCGTACCGGACATCGGACCGGACATCGGACCGGACATCGGACGGACATCGAACCGGACATCGAACCGGACATCGGATCGGACATATAAAAAATCGTTAGGGATGTTTTCTAAGTCCCCAAGGTCATCGCAATTCCTCACCAGAAGCATAAGAGTAGTCTTTCTAAAATATTGTTAAAATTCCATTTGGAGGACCTTGAAACATATTTTCAAATTAATCAGGGTATCCGTTCGTTTTTATATAAAAAATCGTTAGGGATGTTTCTAAGTCAACAAGGACATCGCAATTCCTAAACCAGAAGCATAATAGTAGTCTTTCTAAAATACCGGACATCGAACCGGACATCGAACCGGACATCGGGAACCGGACATCGAACCGGACATCGGACCGGACATCGGACCGGACATCGGACCGGACATCGGACGGACATCGGACCGGACATCGTACCGGACATCGGACCGCACATCGGACCGGACATCGGACCGGATATCGGACCGGACATCGGGAACCGGACATTGAACCGGACATCGGGACAAGACATCGGACCGGACATCGGACCGGACATCGGACCGGACATCGGACCGGACATCGGACCGGACATCGAACCGGAACCGGACATTGGACCGGACATCGGACCGGACATCGGACCGGACATCGGACCTGACATCGGACCGGACATCGGACCGGACATCGGACCGGACATCGGACCGGACATCGGACGAGACATCGTACCGGACATCGGACCGAACATCGGACCGGACATCGGACCGGACATCGGACCGGACATCGGACCGGACATCGGACCGGACATCGGACCGGACATCGGACCGGACATCGGACCGGACATCGGACCGGACATCGGACCGGACATCGGACCGGTCATCGAACCGGACATCGAACAGGACATCGAACCGGACATCGAACCGGACATCGAACCCGACATCGGACCGTACATCGGACCGGACATCGGACCGTACATCGGACCGGACATCGGACGGACTTCGGACCGGACATCGGACCGGACATCGGACCGGACATCGGACCGGACATCGGACCGGACATCGGACCGGACATCGGACCGGACATCGGACCGGACATCGGATCGGACATCGAACCGGACATCGAACCGGACATCGGACCGGACATCGGACCGGACATATAAAAAATCGTTAGGGATGTTTTCTAAGTCCCCAAGGTCATCGCAATTCCTCCACCAGAAGCATAAGAGTAGTCTTTCTAAAATATTGTTAAAATTCCATTTGGAGGACCTTGAAACATATTTTCAAATTAATCAGGGTATCCGTTCTTTTTTATATAAACAATCGTTAGGGATGTTTCTAAGTCAACAAGGACATCCCAATTCCTAAACCAGAAGCATAATAGTAGTCTTTCTAAAATACCGGACATCGAACCGGACATCGAACCGGACATCGAACCGGACATCGAACCCCGGACATCGGGAACCGGACATCGAACCGGACATCGGACCGGACATCCGTCCGGACATCGGACCGGACATCGGACCGGACATCGGACCGGACATCGTACCGGACCCGGACATCGGACCGGACATCGGACCGGACATCGGACCGGACATCGGACCGGACATCGGACCGGACATCGGACCGGACATCGAAACGGACATCGAACCGGACATCGAACCGGACATCGGACCGGACATCGGACCGGACATCGGACGGACATCGGACCGGACATCGGACCGGACATCGGACCGGACATCGGACCGGACATCGGACCGGACATGTGATCGGACATCGGACCGGACATCGGACAGGACATCGGACCGGACATCGAACCGGAACCGGACATCGGACCGGACATCGGACCGGACATCGGACCGGACATCGGACCGGACATCGGACCGGACATCGGACCGGACATCGGACCGGACATCGGACCGGACATCGGACCGGACATCGGACCGGACATCGGACCGGACATCAGACCGGACATCGAACCGGACCCGGACATCGGACCGGACATCGCACCGGACATCGGACCGGACATCGGACCGGACATCGGACCGGACATCGGACCGGACATCGGACCGGACATCGGACCGGACATCGGACCGGACATCGGACCGGACATCGGACCGGACCATCGGACCGGACATCGAAACGGGACATCGGACCGGACATCGGACCGGACATCGGACCGGACATCGGACCGGACATCGGACCGGACATCGGACCGGACATCGGACCGGACATCGGACCGGACATCGGACCGGACATCGGACCGGACATCGGACCGGACATCGGACCGGACATCGGACCGGACATCGGACCGGACATCGGACCGGACATCGGACCGGACATCGGACCGGACATAAGACCGGACATCGGACCGGACATCGAACCGGACATCGAACCGAACATCGAACCGGACATCGAACCGGACATCGGACCGTACACCGGACCGGACATCGGATTGTACATCGGACTGGATTTCGGACCGGACATCGGACCGGACATCGGACCGGACATCGGACCGGACATCGGACCGGACATCGGACCGGACATCGGACCGGACATCGGATCGGACATCGAACCGGACATCGAACCGGACATCGGACCGGACATCGGACCGGACATCGAACCGGACATCGCACCGGACATCGGACCGGACATCAGACCGGACATCGGACCGGACATCGGACCGGACATCGAACCGGACCCGGACATCGGACCGGACATCGAACCGGACATCGAAAGGGACATCGAACCGGACATAAAACCCGGACATCGAACCGGACATCGAACCGGTCATCGAACCGGACATCAAACCGGACATCGAACCGACATCGCACCGGACATCGGACCGGACATCAGACCGGACATCGGACCGGACATCGGACCGGACATCGGACCGGACATCGGACCGGACATCGGACCGGACATCGGACCGGACATCGGACCGGACATCGGACCGGACATCGGACCGGACATCGGACCGGACATCGGATCGGACATCGCACCGGACATCGAACCGGACATCGGACCGGACATCGGACCGGACATAGAACCGGACATCGCACCGGACATCGGACCGGACATCAGACCAGACATCGGACCGGACATCGGACCGGACATCGAACCGGACCCGGACATCGGACCGGACATCGGACCGGACATCGAACCGGACATCGAACCGGACATCGAACGGACATAAAACCGGACATTGAACCGGACATCGAACCGGTCATCGAACCGGACATCGGACCGGACATTGGACCGGACATCGGACCGGACATCGGACCGGACATAAAACCGGACATTGAACCCGGACATCGAACCGGTCATCGAATTGGACATCAAACCGGACATCGAACCGGACATCGCACCGGACATCGCACCGGACATCGGACCGGACATCGGACCGGGCATCGGACCGGACATCGGACCGGACATCGGACCGGACATCGGACCGGACATCGGACCGGACATCGGACCGGACATCGGACCGGACATCGGACCGGATATTGGACCGGACATCGGACCGGACATCGGACCGGACATCGGACCGGACATCGGACCGGACATCGGACCGGACATCGGACCGGACATCGGACCGGACATCGGACCGGACATCGGACCGGACATCGGACCGGACATCTTATCGGACATCGCACCGGACATCGAACCGGACATCGGACCGGACATCGGACCGGACAAAGAACCGGACATCGCACCGGACATCGGACCGGACATCAGACCAGACATCGGACCGGACATCGGACCGGACATCGCACCGGACATCGGACCGGACATCGGACCGGACATCGGACCGGACATCGGATCGGACATCGCACCGGACATCGAACCGGACATCGGACCGGACATCGGACCGGACATAGAACCGGACATCGCACCGGACATCGGACCGGACATCAGACCAGACATCGGACCGGACATCGGACCGGACATCGAACCGGACCCGGACATCGGACCGGACATCGGACCGGACATCGAACCGGACATCGAACCGGACATCGAACCGGACATAAAACCGGACATTGAACCGGACATCGCACCGGACATCGCACCGGACATCGGACCGGACATGTGATCGGACATCGGACCGGACATCGGACAGGACATCGGACCGGACATCGAACCGGAACCGGACATCGGACCGGACATCGGACCGGACATCGGACCGGACATCGGACCGGACATCGGACCGGACATCGGACCGGACATCGGACCGGACATCGGACCGGACATCGGACCGGACATCGGACCGGACATGTGATCGGACATCGGACCGGACATCGGACAGGACATCGGACCGGACATCGAACCGGAACCGGACATCGGACCGGACATCGGACCGGACATCGGACCGGACATCGGACCGGACATCGGACCGGACATCGGACCGGACATCGGACCGGACATCGGACCGGACATCGCACCGGACATCGGACCGGACATCGGACCGGACATCGGACCGGACATCGGATCGGACATCGCACCGGACATCGAACCGGACATCGGACCGGACATCGGACCGGACATAGAACCGGACATCGCACCGGACATCGGACCGGACATCAGACCAGACATCGGACCGGACATCGGACCGGACATCGAACCGGACCCGGACATCGGACCGGACATCGGACCGGACATCGAACCGGACATCGAACCGGACATCGAACCGGACATAAAACCGGACATTGAACCGGACATCGCACCGGACATCGCACCGGACATCGGACCGGACATGTGATCGGACATCGGACCGGACATCGGACAGGACATCGGACCGGACATCGAACCGGAACCGGACATCGGACCGGACATCGGACCGGACATCGGACCGGACATCGGACCGGACATCGGACCGGACATCGGACCGGACATCGGACCGGACATCGGACCGGACATGTGATCGGACATCGGACCGGACATCGGACAGGACATCGGACCGGACATCGAACCGGAACCGGACATCGGACCGGACATCGGACCGGACATCGGACCGGACATCGGACCGGACATCGGACCGGACATCGGACCGGACATCGGACCGGACATCGGACCGGACATCGGACCGGACATCGGACCGGACATCGGACCGGACATCAGACCGGACATCGAACCGGACCCGGACATCGGACCGGACATCGCACCGGACATCGGACCGGACATCGGACCGGACATCGGACCGGACATCGGACCGGACATCGGACCGGACATCGGACCGGACATCGGACCGGACATCGGACCGGACATCGGACCGGACATCGGACCGGACATCGGACCGGACATCGGACCGGACATCGGACCGGACATCGGACCGGACATCGGATCGGACATCGAACCGGACATCGAACCGGACATCGGACCGGACATCGGACCGGACATATAAAAAATCGTTAGGGATGTTTCTAAGTCCCCAAGGTCATCGCAATTCCTCCACCAGAAGCATAAGAGTAGTCTTTCTAAAATATTGTTAAAATTCCATTTGGAGGACCTTGAAACATATTTTCAAATTAATCAGGGTATCCGTTCTTTTTTATATAAACAATCGTTAGGGATGTTTCTAAGTCAACAAGGACATCCCAATTCCTAAACCAGAAGCATAATAGTAGTCTTTCTAAAATACCGGACATCGAACCGGACATCGAACCGGACATCGAACCGGACATCGAACCGGACATCGGGAACCGGACATCGAACCGGACATCGGACCGGACATCCGTCCGGACATCGGACCGGACATCGGACCGGACATCGGACCGGACATCGTACCGGACCCGGACATCGGACCGGACATCGGACCGGACATCGGACCGGACATCGGACCGGACATCGGACCGGACATCGGACCGGACATCGAAACGGACATCGAACCGGACATCGAACCGGACATCGGACCGGACATCGGACCGGACATCGGACCGGACATCGGACCGGACATCGGACCGGACATCGGACCGGACATCGGACCGGACATCGGACCGGACATGTGATCGGACATCGGACCGGACATCGGACAGGACATCGGACCGGACATCGAACCGGAACCGGACATCGGACCGGACATCGGACCGGACATCGGACCGGACATCGGACCGGACATCGGACCGGACATCGGACCGGACATCGGACCGGACATCGGACCGGACATCGGACCGGACATCGGACCGGACATCGGACCGGACATCAGACCGGACATCGAACCGGACCCGGACATCGGACCGGACATCGCACCGGACATCGGACCGGACATCGGACCGGACATCGGACCGGACATCGGACCGGACATCGGACCGGACATCGGACCGGACATCGGACCGGACATCGGACCGGACATCGGACCGGACATCGGACCGGACATCGAAACGGACATCGGACCGGACATCGGACCGGACATCGGACCGGACATCGGACCGGACATCGGACCGGACATCGGACCGGACATCGGACCGGACATCGGACCGGACATCGGACCGGACATCGGACCGGACATCGGACCGGACATCGGACCGGACATCGGACCGGACATCGGACCGGACATCGGACCGGACATAAGACCGGACATCGGACCGGACATCGAACCGGACATCGAACCGGACATCGAACCGGACATCGAACCGGACATCGGACCGTACACCGGACCGGACATCGGATTGTACATCGGACTGGATTTCGGACCGGACATCGGACCGGACATCGGATCGGACATCGGACCGGACATCGGACCGGACATCGGACCGGACATCGGACCGGACATCGGATCGGACATCGAACCGGACATCGAACCGGACATCGGACCGGACATCGGACCGGACATCGAACCGGACATCGCACCGGACATCGGACCGGACATCAGACCGGACATCGGACCGGACATCGGACCGGACATCGAACCGGACCCGGACATCGGACCGGACATCGAACCGGACATCGAAAGGGACATCGAACCGGACATAAAACCGGACATCGAACCGGACATCGAACCGGTCATCGAACCGGACATCAAACCGGACATCGAACCGGACATCGCACCGGACATCGGACCGGACATCAGACCGGACATCGGACCGGACATCGGACCGGACATCGGACCGGACATCGGACCGGACATCGGACCGGACATCGGACCGGACATCGGACCGGACATCGGACCGGACATCGGACCGGACATCGGACCGGACATCGGATCGGACATCGCACCGGACATCGAACCGGACATCGGACCGGACATCGGACCGGACATAGAACCGGACATCGCACCGGACATCGGACCGGACATCAGACCAGACATCGGACCGGACATCGGACCGGACATCGAACCGGACCCGGACATCGGACCGGACATCGGACCGGACATCGAACCGGACATCGAACCGGACATCGAACCGGACATAAAACCGGACATTGAACCGGACATCGAACCGGTCATCGAACCGGACATCGGACCGGACATTGGACCGGACATCGGACCGGACATCGGACCGGACATAAAACCGGACATTGAACCGGACATCGAACCGGTCATCGAATTGGACATCAAACCGGACATCGAACCGGACATCGCACCGGACATCGCACCGGACATCGGACCGGACATCGGACCGGGCATCGGACCGGACATCGGACCGGACATCGGACCGGACATCGGACCGGACATCGGACCGGACATCGGACCGGACATCGGACCGGACATCGGACCGGATATTGGACCGGACATCGGACCGGACATCGGACCGGACATCGGACCGGACATCGGACCGGACATCGGACGACATCGACCGGACATCGGACCGGACATCGGACCGGACATCGGACCGGACATCGGACCGGACATCGGACCGGACATCTTATCGGACATCGCACCGGACATCGAACCGGACATCGGACCGGACATCGGACCGGACAAAGAACCGGACATCGCACCGGACATCGGACCGGACATCAGACCAGACATCGGACCGGACATCGGACCGGACATCGCACCGGACATCGGACCGGACATCGGACCGGACATCGGACCGGACATCGGATCGGACATCGCACCGGACATCGAACCGGACATCGGACCGGACATCGGACCGGACATAGAACCGGACATCGCACCGGACATCGGACCGGACATCAGACCAGACATCGGACCGGACATCGGACCGGACATCGAACCGGACCCGGACATCGGACCGGACATCGGACCGGACATCGAACCGGACATCGAACCGGACATCGAAC
This sequence comes from Neoaliturus tenellus, assembly GCA_030545055.2. Lineage (NCBI taxonomy): Eukaryota > Metazoa > Arthropoda > Insecta > Hemiptera > Cicadellidae > Neoaliturus > Neoaliturus tenellus. The sequence continues at coordinate 219 of JAQYXR010000435.1, read as the reverse complement.
CGGACATAAAACCGGACATTGAACCGGACATCGCACCGGACATCGCACCGGACATCGGACCGGACATGTGATCGGACATCGGACCGGACATCGGACAGGACATCGGACCGGACATCGAACCGGAACCGGACATCGGACCGGACATCGGACCGGACATCGGACCGGACATCGGACCGGACATCGGACCGGACATCGGACCGGACATCGGACCGGACATCG
>JAQYXR010000434.1:0-89456 GCA_030545055.2 Neoaliturus tenellus | reverse complement strand
GTTTGGCCGTTTGTTTTGGAAATTATTAAAACCTAACCTAAGGTTAAGTACGGAAGCCCTGAAGGGCCAAAGAGTAAGCGGTCATTTTTTACACCGCCGTGTTTGAAAGACGGCGAGCCGTCTTTAAAAGTCGGCGAGCCGTGTTTGGAAGGCGGCGAGCCGTGTTTGGAAAGCGGCGAGCCGTGTTTGGAAGGCGGCGAGCCGTGTTTGAAAGGCGGCGAGCCGTGTTTGAAAGGCGGCGAGCCGTGTTTTAAAGTCGGCGAGATGTATTTGAAATTCGGCAAGTATTTTGATAAAGTAATTAAGAGTAATAATTATAGATATCTGATATTAGATTAGGTATATGACTAGATATAATCTCATTTGCAAACTAATTAAAAAATATTACAACTTTCATGCCAGATTTCTATGAAATCAGAGGTCCCAAAAACAAAGAAAACTGTTTGGTTATGGCAATCATAACAAATACACAGACTATTTTTGCTCCAGAGATTTGATTGTTTTGGTTATTTTCAATTTTATAAGAGGATGAAAATCCGTTTAAGAGTCAATAAAAAAGCTTTTAATTATTAGTCTTAGTTAATTTATCAAAATGCTCGCCGAATTTCATATACTTCTCGCCGACTTTCAAACACGGCTCGCCGACTTTCTAACACGGCGATCGCCGACTTTCTAACACGGCTCGCCGTCTTCCAAACACGGCTCGCCGACTTTTAAAGACGGCTCGCCGTCTTTCAAACACGGCGGTGTAAAAAATGACCGCTCACTCTTTGGCCCTTCAGGGCTTCCGTAGTTAAGGTTAGACAGACGCTAGACGAGGCGAATCGTTTTTGTTTGCATTATTACATTACAAAATTTCAGCTTTTTGTTCCGCGTACAGACAGTCAAAGAAGAACCATTGACTTGGATTGTTGACTATGGATTATGGAAGTACCCGGATTTTGCACTAATTTTCTATTGTAAAGCCGGTATCAAACAATCATAGTTCTCTAAAATAGAACTACAGTATTATCATATAACTTTGATAAAAAATATTATTTCAGGGGCGGCTTAATTTAGAGGGGTAGGCAGATGGCATCTGCCAACCCAAAAATAAAAATAAATTGGTATTTATTTTTTTGTTTGAATAATTGCAATATAATTTTGATAACCGTATCTTTTACAGAAAAGTAACGTTTGACCATAAGCTTCAACAGTATTAAAAGTAGTTAATTAACTGTCCAGAACTGTTATCATAAAGTCAATGGTAAAATGTTGGTTTTTAAACACTTTTTTAACCAACAAAAACTCTATGGCGACATCCACGGATGTCGCAGAAAGTGACACCATTGCTCTTATTGGATCTAGCTCACCTGGCCCTGGCCTACATAGTCTAGTAAAATTAGCTCCAAAAAATGCTGAACCCGGAAGTAATTGCAAACTTAATGATTTTGTTCGATTCTTAAGTAAAATTACCAGAGAAAAACGATGGTGAAAGTCTACCACCATTGACTAAGGATCCTATACATTGACTATTGGTAGTATCAATAGTCAATGCTACCACTCTCCGAGGCCGAGGCTGCGTTCACCTGCTATGGCCGATTTTTCAAAATGGCGGCTGTTCTTTTGTAAGTTTTTGTTAAATATCTCACAAACTAATAAAAATAGCTTAAACGTGTAAATTAGTAAAATGTAGAGGATAAAATTGTGCACATTTTGGTATATAATTTGTATTGGTAATTACATGCAACTCTCGTTAATTAGTTCTTTAAAGATATTTTTCATTTTTCAAATTGTAACAAATTTTTCCAATATAAAATAAGCTATTACGGTACTTGTAATTGTAAATCTAACCCCGACGGCATGATAACTTTTTACTTTAAGATCCTTAGCACTCGAAAATATGGTTTTTAAAAATTTATATAAATGTATGCATGTAATTATGTGTATGTATATATATTTATATACATAAAATCTTTTAAAATCTAAGAACTTTTTCCCAAAATATCCGATTTTGATAAAATTTGGTAGGGGTGTAAAACAAGGTATATTTGTAGGATTTGGCAAACCAAGACGGTCGGACTGTGGGAACTGGGTTTTATGGGAGTTTTTATGGGTAAAAAAACAGTTTTTAATTTTTTCACCTTAATTTTATTAAAATTTACTATTTTGATTGATACTATCCAAAAGAGCATAAAAAGACAAACAATTTAGTATCTTGAATCATAACCATAGCTTTACCGGCTGCTGAGAAAATTTAAAATAAAGATTTTCATACTTTTGCTCATGTTTTTCTTATGGGAACTCAACAAAGCATCATATTTTACCGGTAAAGCTACGGTAATGATTCAAGATACTAAATTGTTTGTCTTTTTATGCTCTTTTGGATAGTATCAACCAAAATAGTAAATTTTAATAAAATTAAGGTGAAAAAATGAAAAACTGTTTTTTACCCATAACAACTCCCATAAAACCCAGTTCCCACAGTCCGACCGTCTTGGTTTGCCAAATCCTACAAATATACCTTGTTTTACACCTCTCTACCAAATTTTATCAAAATCGGATATTTTGGGAAAAAGTTCTTAGATTTAAAAAGAATTTAAGTATATAAATATATATATATATATATATAAATTACATGCATACATTAATATAAATGATTAAAAACCATATTTTAGAGTTCTAAGGACCTTAAAGTAAAAAGTTATCATGCCGTCGGGGTTAGATGTACCATTACAAGTACCGTAATAGCTCATTTTATATTGGAAACATTTGTTACAATTTGAAAAATGAAAAATATCTTTAAAGAACTAACTAACGAGAGTTGCATGCAATTACCAATACATATTATATACCAAAATGTGCACAATTTTATCCTCTACATTTTACTAATTTACACGTTTAAGCTATTTTTATTAGTTTGTGAGATATTTAACAAAAACTTACAAAAGAACAGCCGCCATTTTGAAAAATCGGCCATAGCAGGTGAACGCAGCCTCGGCCTCGGAGAGTGGTAGCATTGACTATTGATACTACCAATAGTCAATGTATAGGATCCTTAGTCAATGGTGGTAGACTTTCACCATCGTTTTTCTCGGGTAATTTTACTTAAGAATCGAACAAAATCATTAAGTTTGCAATTACTTCCGGGTTGGTCAACATTTTTTACTAGACTAACAGTCATCTTGAAGTCGACACACATGACAGTGCTACAAATAAAAGCAGTAGGGCCAGGCGCACACGGGCGATTTTTTAATTGACCGATTAAAAAATCGGCCTATTAAAAATCGCCCTCGATCTATGTGAAGGCGCACACGTAGCGATTGTTTTTCGCGTGGTTGTTCTCATTCTGTGTGACATAGGCGTCATTTCAGCATTCTGATTGGGGGGGCAAGATTTTCATAAGGTCGTACCCCCTCCCCCCCTTCCCACAAATACGCAACATCTTAAATTTGATAATAACTGTTAAAAGCTATTTAAGTTTACATTGTGACATTAAGCTGTCCATAAACTGTGAACTTATAGTATTATCACACAAACCCATGAAAAAACATGAAACCAATACCCTAATGCAGTGTAGCCTAGAAGGTCATTATTCTTTGGGAACTGCCAGTGGTTATTGTGATGTAAAACACCTTAAGAAATTTAATGGATTTAATTGGTTAATGGATGCTAAATCGTTGAAATAAAATACAAAAAACATCATTTTATAACTCTTTAGTTATTTTTATTGGATATTATTTACAACTAAAAACATTTACAGTCGGATACAGACTAAAAATCTATAGGCCTACATAATATGTTACCATATTATGGTAAAACATGTTTTATCTTTATCAAAAATTATTATTTGACAAAGCACATTTATTGCAGTCTTCCGTATAATGGACAAAAATATCATTTAAATATTGTTAATTAGTATCAGTACAGCCACGGTATACATTGCCCATTACATTACCTAAATTGCTATTGAGGACAAGAAAGGTAAACAATTAATAAGTAATCAAAAAAGAGGTAACTAATGATTTACAAAAACATCTATACGTCTATACTAATACGTGATACGGGTTTTGTACAAGGAACTCCTCCCAAAATTTTCAATAGATTGTAATGATTTAGTGCCATTGGATAGAGCTTGGCGTTAGGTTGTTTCTAAAGTAAATCGGTAAATTCCATTTAAAAAGAGGGGAGACCTACAAGCCCTTAAAGTTTGTAATTTTTCCATTTGATAACCATCAGTAATCAAAATCCATCAGTAAGGAAATTGATTGATTTTCAAGTAAACAGCTGTAAAATGTAAACATCGGACACCAGCGAAAGTACTATTTCTACCTTTTCACACAAGAGGTTAGGTTAGCCAAGGTAAGGCTCCGGTCTACCTGAGCCCGAACGACGTTACCGAATGCCGAACGACTTCGCGGCCGTAGCGCTAGGCGAGTTTGATGGCTGCAGAGGTTTACGAGAATCGTGTTTTAAAATTAAATAATTAAGATAGAGATTGTTTCTGAACTTTTTCTAAAATTAGAAAGACAGATCTCGTCTTCTCTGGTCTTAAAATTTTTAAATAAAATTTCTAATTTCTGCTATAACTGTCTAAAATTATCTGCTTTTCTCGTTTTTTTTAACTGAAGTTTTCTATTAGTTTTGATTAAATAATTTCCAAAGTTTACCAAAGGAAATTTAGCACCGTCATTCTTCTTTGATATTCCACCTTAGTTATAGCTAAAGACTGCATTTAGCAGAAGATAACACGGCTCTAAAAAGCCCTGCATTATTTGCATTGAGAAAAACAGATGATTTTAGACAGTTATAGCAGAAATTAGGAATTGTATTTAAAAATTATAAAACCAGAGAAGACAAGATGCGTCTTTTAACTTTTAGAAAAAGTTAAGAGCCAATATCTACTTTAAATAAAATTTCATGACACAATCAACACATCTGTCTCATTCACTTGACGTTGTTGTTTTCCAGCTTTCAGACCCACGCATGCGCCTTTTGAATTAAACAATTAAACTGATTGGCCCTACTCCTGTCTGCCTCTAAGCTGTGCTACCTGACACATTGGCGCTCTTTCTGTAGCAGGACAGACGTGAGATGGGACTTCCTGCCAAAGATGAAGACTGCAGATTGAGTCACTTTAAGATTTTTATGAAAATAATAAATATAAAGTAGACATTTTGTTAAAGACTGATTTAGAAGTTTATGATTGTTATATACAACAATTTCACGATATTACATAACCTAACATTTCAATTTCCAATTTTAAAAAAATCACCGAAATTATTGGGGGGGCAACTGCCCCCCCTTGCCCCCCCCAAATGACGCCTATGCTGTGTGACATAAAATGGACTTTGTAGTGCTAACGTGTGTTTGTGCACTACTGATGCGGGCTAAAAAAGAAGAAGACACCGTAGGTATTGGGTACACCTACCATATTGTAAGTCAGAGACTTATAAATGGACAGTTTCATAAGATATATAACACCTTACGAGAGGACGAAAGGTAATTATTTAACTACTACAGAATGTCAAGAAAGTTTTGATGCTTTGTTATCAATTGTTGGCACAAATATACAACAAGACAAACAAGTCACCGGTGACTGCGGAGCTCGAGTAGCTACTGACGGGCGATCGGCCGATTATTCAATCGCCTGTGTGCGCGGACATGTTACAGATTTTCGGCCGACTATCGCCTCGCCCACAAATCTGTGGCTTGCCACAGATTTTAAAATCGGCGCTACTTTTGATCGCCTGTGTGCGCGGTCTCATTCTTTCCAATGACGCACAGACTGGGCGATGAAATAATTGCCCTAAAATAATCGCCCGTGTGCGCCTAGCCTAGGCGTAACTTAAATCTAAAGTCAATGGTATTAGTTTGAATTTGAATCGACCTTTTTAGTTGCATGGTTCAAGACGAAAGCTGACCACGCATTAAAAAGCAGACGGAAAAAACCTTCCCTGTTAAAAGTTAGGTTAAGTTATAAAATATACAATTACTAGAGTTCAAATTAACTTAGTTAAAAAATTAAATAAACATAGCGAAATAGTATTGATTTAACTATTCATTACTGTGCAGCTCAATATGAGAGTACCCTAATGTGATAACCACAAAAAACAAAATAGGTTTTGAGCACTTGTTTTTTTGCTCAATGGCTAGCAACATAAGAAATCCTGCATTATCTTTGAAACAGGTAAATCTGAGCATTATTAAATTATTAATGGTAGGGGTTGGTCTATAGATATCAATCAAGCAGCTGGCAGGCCTCTTGTTGCCTTACTTTGACCCGCATAGACTTTGATGATCTGTGCTTTATCAGTAGGCCTACAGTTCATTGCAGGAGACGTGAGGCAGCCAGCCAGAATTCGTGCTACACATTAGCAGTTTAACAGCCTGGATTTGAAATTAAGACCTTAGTAATGATTTTACTGTAAGTTATATCATTATAATGATTAATCCACACCATGTTGCATGAGATAGAGCCAACCTGCCTTTATGTAGCACAAATTCTGGCGGGCTGTCTCACGTCTCGTGCAACGAACTGTAATCGGGTGAGCCGCTTCAGGGACGACCGTCTCGCCGCAGTAATGCACCTGACTTTTTTTTGACATTTTGGAACATGTCCGATGGAACTGTGACTAGGTGCTTCTGTTACGTTCCAGTGAAAAGGAACGGATAGCTACGTTGTAGCATGGCTTCAGAATACATCCAATCAGCCATCTATCTTTTAGGTAGCGTTATAGCTATTTTGATTTGTGTTTTAATTGGTAGACGCTCAACTCAATGCACGGAAAAGCAACAAGACTGAAAGTCTACATTTTTCGAAGTCATTAAACAATACGTTAAACACTCATCCCTCATTTATACTTGGCTATATAGGCCTACAACTACCTATTTAGTTAGGTCGCCAATAACTAAACTACTATTTAGGACTGTGTGTAAAATTGTTACACAGTATTTTTTATTAAATGAGCTATTAATAATAAACTATTTTATTAAAGAAATAGAAAACTTACATACAATTTTTAAACGCTAAGGTCCTTTCCATGAAACATCAACAATTTTACTCGTGGAATTTTAACAGTGTCATGTATTTACATGTTTGAGGTAATCTCTTTTGTAAAGGAAAGACACCTTGTAAAGGCTCATGAACATTCGTACAATACTAGAAACAGAAATCTTAACCCTTCTGGCCTTCAACATCTCATAGATTAAAATTGTTCGAGCAAAAACCTGAATACATTGGCCTCAAGCGACTTTCTCAGCTTTCGGTAAAACTGGTTCAAATCAGCGACATTAAAAAATTTAAGAAAGAACTTAAAATATTTCTTTTGGAACAAAGTTTTTACTAGCTACCTATTTACCTGACCTAATAACCTAATTACCCAACCTAGCCTAACCTAATCATATCATTTTTCTGCTATCCTAACCTACATTGGACAAACTTCGGAGACAGAAGTGCCAAGATTTTATAGAGATAGGAACATGACAGGTCTCATGCCAGAAGATGGTCAATCGAGACGACGTGGGAAAAGTAAAGTAAGTAAGTGGTATAACAATACTTTCAATGAAACTTGATATAAACCCTAAAGGATTACGTTTTAATAATTTATATGTATTTTCAAAGTCACTACAACAACCAAAATATCAATTATTGGAACAAATACTCAATAATGTGCCTGAAGTTAAATATTTTAAATTTAACGCAAGCGAGAGTGTCATGCAACCGCAAGAGGCTAAACCATTCTCAGTATTTATATTTGACGATGTATCTTGTGAAAATCAAAATACAATAAGAAATTACTTCGCCATGGGTCGACATAACAACATAGATAGCATTTATATTGGTCAAACTTACAGCAAAATACCGAAACCTCATTAGAGACAATGCAAACATGTTAATTGTATTTAAACAGGATGAAACCAACCTAAAAAACATATATTATGACCATGTAAGTGCGGATATGCCATTTGAACGATTTAAAGAGTTGTGTGGAAAGGCTTGGGCTGAAAAGTATGGGTTTTTAACAATTATGAAGGAACAACCGCTAAACAATGGTCGATACAGGATAGGATTTGATAAATTTATACTAATACACTGATCATGATGTAAAACATTCATTGTTGTACAACACGTCTTGCTACAAACATGGTTAACCAAGAAAAGTTAATAAAGGAAATAAAATCACTTAGTGATTCTATTCGAGATAAAAACAGAGCATTAAAATTAGGTATTAGCGAAAGGGAGAAATTTCTTGAATCTACTTTTAAACCTATTACTGAACCCTTGAAACAATTAAACAAAAAATTTGCTAAACCCGTTTTGGAAGGAGATGCAATTGCACCTATTACAAAGTTTGAAAGAGAAAATGTAAAATCAGAAGATTTTAGTGATGAAGACCTGGAATCCTCTACATATAGTGGTTTTACCGGTGGAGAACCTGAAAGAGAGCTAGAATCACCAGACTATAGTGGTATAAGAGAATTATATGAAGTAAAAGCTAAAAGAGGACATGAAGATGTATCAACTGCTAGTGAAGAGGAAAAAGAAGAAGAAGCAAGGGAAGGTCCGTCAAACATAAGCTTGTTGGGTGAAAACATTCATAACAAAGGACCTTTAGGAAGGAAATACATGATAAAAATGTTAGCTGGAATAAATCCTAATAAAAACTACCATAGTTATGGAGTAAGATTAACAGAAGAAGGTTTAATGGTTGGTAATAGCCCGGTAAACATTGATGAACATGATAATATTATTGTTGGTAATCAAAGATATAAGGGCACAAGAGGATTATTTGAATTATTATTTGAAAAAAAGCCTTTAGAATTGTTAGTTAAAGAAGAAGACATGGAAGCATATAAACAGATTTTGGAACACACCAATGCATACAGGAGGAAGAATTTAGCTGACCAACCAGTTTTTAGATCTAGGTCTTTAAAATATAGAGAATTTGTATCCAAGTTAATACCGACAACGAGAAGACAACCAATGCCGATAATGCCAAGAAAACCTGTAAAACGAAGGTTTGTGTCATCCACTTTGGATATAAGTGCTCCAGAACCAAGAAAAAGAAACAAATCTGTTACAGGTACAGGTTTAATGAAGAAACTATATAACACAAATGTGATTTATTACAATAATATCAATAAATTGGTGGATAGAATGAAACTAATACATGAAGCTAAAGAAGCGGGTCATACTGGATTGGAAAACGAATGGGTGGCTTTAGTGGATGAACTTCGAAACCGTGGGGTAATCTCATAAAAATGCGTTACTCCCTAGAATACTATTCAGTTGCACCATGAGTGTCGACAAGTTCGGACGTTACTCCTCGGATGGGTTATATTATGCGAATAGTTTAAAAAGAAGTGCTGGTTTACCACAAACACCTGATGGAGATTATGATATGAGTAATAAAAGGTTAAAAAACATAAAAGATCCTACGGATGAAAACGATGCAATAAATCTAAAAATATTAAAGGAAAAGATATCGCCAACATTAAGACTACAAAATAACACATATGACGCAGAAGATCATAGAATCATCAACGTTGGTAAACCAAATCAAAACGGTATTGAAACCAAATTGAAACATGTAATTTGGAAATATTTTCACTGTCGACTTTTTTGTGTCAAATGAAAACAGTTCTTTTAAAATTAAAAACATAATCAATTTATCTGGTGGTCGTTTTCTTTACTGTATTTCTTGTTTCTGAAATAAAATTAACTATGTTAATCTGAAGCATAATTTATTATTTCTGAAATACAATTTACTATTTCTCAAATTACATTTATTTATATGAAATTCAATTTAAATTATCTGAAATGAAAATCACTAATCTGAATTTAATAGTTTGCTTTCTGAAATACAATTTACTATTTCTCAATTTAAATTTATTAATATTAAATTCAATTGACAATCTCTGAAATGAAAATCACTAATTTGAATTTAATAATTTGTTTTCTGAAATACATGTAACAATTCTAAAATACAAATGATGTTGTCTGAAATCATCATGATTGTTTCTGAAATAAAATTGGAAAAGGTGTAAATCTCTAGATAATTTTTCTCCATAGCATTTACTAAAGGTAGTCTGAGCATACCCCCTGTAGGGAGATTTAACCTCCAGTATTCCTTTCAGGCATATCAAGGACTTCCCTGGAATATTCTAAAAAAGAGATATTTGAATGTCCTAAGGATATCCCAAAACACGGGAAAAGCACGGACTTTTATATCCCCAGGAGATCCCTGGGATGATTTGAGAACATTTGGGAATACGCTGGGATATTCCCAAACCGTTATAAGTATATTTAGGATGTCCCTGGGATATACGTGAGATATTGGGAAATCCTTAGCTTATCCCATTGCTGTCCGTAGGATGTCTTCTTTAAGATGGGAGTTCCTAAAAGGTTTCCAGGGACATCACTTAGGGATATTTGAATGTCCCAAGGACATCCTTTACGGATATCCCAAAATGCGGGATATGCGCGGACATTTAATATCCCCAGGAGATCCCTCGGATGACTTTTTGAGAATATTGAGGATATTTGGGATTTTCCTGGGATATTCCCATACCGTAATAAGTATATTTAGGACGTCCATGGGACATACGTGGGATATTGGGAAATCCTTAGCTTATCCCATTGCTGTCCGTAGGATATCTCCTTTAAGACGGGAGTTCCTGAGAGGTTTCCAGGGACATCCCTTAGGGATATTTGAATGTCCCAAGGACATCCTTTACGGATATCCCAAAATGCGGGATATGTGCGGATATTTAGGATGTCCATGGGATATACGTGGGATATTGGGAAATCCTTAGCTTATCCCATTGCTGTCCGTAGGATATCTCCTTTAAGACGGGAGCTCCTGAGAGGTTTCCAGGGACATCCCTTAGGGATATTTGAATGTCCCAAGGACATCCTTTACGGATATCCCAAAACGCGGGATATGCGCGGACATTCAATATCCCCAGGAGATCCCTGGGATGACTTTTTGAGAATATTGGGGATATTTAGGATTTCCCTGGGATATTCCAATATCCCGTAGGGATATCTTTCGGAAGTCCTGGGGATGTACTTGTGCTGTGTGGGATGGGTACCATAGTGTAAAATCAGTGATAATTGAGACAGTACTTGTGGTTTGATCACTTATGGTACCCAATAATGCATTATTTTAAAGTGGTAACTTATAGGGCCTATTAGATAACTTAAGTTAATAGGTTACTTCAAATTAGAATCATACAATACTTAGTTTTAAGCAAATTTCCTTAAGGGATACACTCAAGAGTGTGGTTTTATTATTAACCTTTTGTTGTTAAAAATTAATATCTACACCATAACAATGACCTGATGTAACTTTGGAAGTCACTTAAAATATATATTTTCTAACTCATAAATTTAAGTGTAGAAAAAGACATAAAGCGCATTAACACATTAAGATTTGGTCACAATCGTACTAACATCTTAGAATCATTAGATAACTTCAGAAAAATATCCCTAACATTTAAAAAGCTGTGATACATACTAGCTGCAAGCTTTCAAACAAGAATAAATTAAGCCCAAGTCTCAATATGATTATACTGAAATATTTGGTAGGTAGTAAGTCAGTTCAAGGTGGAACTCAGTCAGAAAAGAGCCACAACAAAGGAAGCAACAAGTAACTTAAAGTGATGCAACCGTTCTACCGAACCTATTCCTTACTTTGTCACTGGAACAATCCGGATCGTGAAAGTAACAGTTACAACGTAAAAAAAAGTCAGGTGCATTACTGCGGTGAGACAGTCGTCTTCAGGGGCCCAATTTTTCAATCGAGTGAGTAGTGAGTTGGTGAGTTGGCTTGTTAGCAAACAATTTTCATCCACCCTATTAGGTAAATGAGAATGAATGTAATTTTTAAGGTCTTTTAAAACTTGCGCATCCAGTAATTAATATTTTTCATCAGTATTTCAAGGGATAGTTTTATTCACCATTGTGGCATATATGTATAAAAATGTAATTTGTGCAGAAAATCTCACCAACTCACCCGTTTTCACTCACCTAACAAATCGGTGGTGAGTGGTTTGGGTGAGATAATCTCTCGTGAGGTTGAAAATTCTTCTTCTTCATCTTGCTCTCAACAGGAAATAGTTCAATTTGTCAATAACAACTTTCATATTTTAAAAATCGTCTAGGTTATGTTTACGTTAGTTAAATAGCCTAAAATGTATATTGATACTTACAAGTGTGTAATTGAACATTTAAAATAAAATAAGGTTGTAATTATGTTCTAAATATAACAATGCAAGTCATTAAAAATCTTTAAATTAATAGAACTTGCAATATTAAATGGTGTTATTAATTTAACGTTTGAAACCGGATGCTAATACAAACCTCAATTTTACCATCTCGAGCCAGTCGGTAAGGAGCAAACTGGTGAGATGTAACTCACGACTCACTCGATTCAAAAATTGGGCCCCAGTACCGTACTGAGGTGAATGATACTGTTAAAAATTCCTGGCACAGCCCAAAGTCTGGCGCTCTTACCCCAACCCCCTCGAAATACTCTTAGCTATTCTCTAATTTCATTAGCACTTTTTGTTTTATTAGTTAGGATATTGGGTGGGTCGCTTAACTGAGCCTCAAGTTTCCCAAGCTTAGGAGTGTAAAGTCGGGTTTAGGTACCTTCATTCCCTACATAGGCCTAACCTAGCTAGAGAGCTATTGAGTTTTGGAATTTTAAGCAGAGCTACATAACCAATTAGCCTAGTTATTTATTATTGAATTAAACTAACTTGCTTTATAATATAAACATATGATTTAATATAAATCATGTGTATTTTGTTTATGTTTATCTTGTAGCTTCTATTAATATTGTTTGAATAAAGTCTAACAACTTTTAACTATTTTTCATTAATTTCTTTTATTATTTAATTGGTTATGTTGCCCAGTACATTTAACTTTGAGTAGCCTAAACTCAGAAAATTTACTCAAAATGGATATGAAAGTTCAAATATCTAAACTTGATGGGACTCAGTCATGGCGTAGATGAAAAAGGCAAATGGAATTGATGTTGAAGCATCATGGAGTCCTTGACATTGCAAAGGGCCAAAGAACCATGCCTACAATCGCTGTGGACAATGTGGCTGATCTAAGTCCTGAGGAAGTCCTGAGAATAGAACAAGAACACAATGAGGCAGTAAGAGCTTATGAGAAAGATGATTCTCTAGCCCAGGTATTGGTGGTAAGTGCTGTAGATGATGCTCATGTTGAACTGACAGCAACTTGCAACTCAGCAAAAGAAATTTGGCAAAAACTGTTAAGTGTATATGAACAGTCCTCAAGTCAAAGGTTAGATAGGACTTTAGAAAATTTTTTCTATGCCAAAGTATCTGATGATAAGGAATTAGTTCAATACATATCTCGTTTGCAATTAACATTTAGGGAAGTAAATGAGGAGTTGCAAAAGCATAATGCCAATGTTTTGCCTGATATTGTACTAATGTCCAGAATTATGAGTACATTGCTAAGTGAATTCTTTTAATTTAAGAGTGTGTGGGAAAGCATTCCTGTAGCTGATAGAAGTGTAGATCTTTTGATTGAAAGAATTAGACTCATTGAATCTAGGTTACCTTCTAAAAATTCAATAAGTGGAGGGCATGCATTACAAACAAACAAGAAACCATTAACATTGAATTGTGTCAAGGATTTTAAAGATAAAAACAATTCTAATAGTTCAAAGGTTAAGTGTTTTATTTGTAAAGGGCCGCATTACGCAAGCAAGTGTCCTCAGAATCAGAATTCAAAGAAGCAAGAGACTAAAAAAAGGGGTTTTGTTTCTTCTAATGAGAACAAGAAGAAATCTAGTCAATTTCTATGTTTTGTAGCTAATGGACAGAGTGACGGTAGATTTATAGCTGACTCTGGTGCTTCACAACATAATATGTGTTTCAATCGGGAGTACTTTGATACTTACCAAAGTTATTCTAAGCCTGTTTCAGTTACTGTAGCTAATGGAGAAGCTATCTATGCTGAAGATGAAGGTGACATTCGGTTTGCTGTAAAAATTGGCAAGAAGAAAATAGTTTGAATATTGACAGGAGTATGGTATGTTCCCAAACTAGGAAGAAACCTTCTTTCAGTTTTCAGGTTAGTTGAAAAAGACTATACTTTCAAAGCCAATAAAAATAAATGTGTTTTTATAAAGGAAAATAAACCACATTTATTTGGACACAATGTCAATGGTTTATATGAGCTCGAAATGTCAGTTTTACAGAGTAAGTGCTCTGCACAGCTTGTGAATATTCCAAATAAAACCTTACAAGATTGGCATGAGTGTTTTGCTCATCAAAACAAGGCTCATGTGTATAAGTTTCTTTGCGATCGGGGTATATCTGTGAAAAAGGATGATTTTTTTCTGTGAGGGATGTGTTAAAGGAAAACATCACAGAGAAACTTATCACACACGAACAGTGAAGCCTGAAAATCCAGGTGAGATCATAAGTGGTGATTTATGTGGACCAATGGAAAATGTTTCTCTTGGTGGTAGTCGTTATTGTCTAGTGTTGAAGGACTATTACACTAAGTTTCGACGAGTTTTATTTTTTGAAGGACAAAAGAGAGGTTGCTGATTGTTTACAAACGTTCTTCAGCGAGTGTCAAACAGCAGGTCATGTTGTTAAAACGTTCATGAGTGATGGCGGAACGGAATTCTGCAATGCCAAAGTAAAGAAGTTGCTTTCTGATCGTGGTATCGCTATGAGAACGAGCATGCCTTATACACCTGAACAAATGGGGTCCGTTGAACGTGAAATGCGAACCTTAGTAGAAGCATCACGGAGCATGCTGTATGCTAAGAAGTTGCCCATGAGTTTGTGGGCTGAGGCCATGAACACTGCTTGTCATGTAATCAACCGCACTGGACCGTCTGTGGGTGGAAAAACTCCTTATGAGTTATGGTTTCAAAAGGGTCCTGCGCCTGTTGAACATTTTCATCCGTTTGGTGCCGAGTGTTACGTCCATATACCAAAACCGAAAAGGAAGAAATGGTCTGCTAAATCGGTTTCTGGAATTTTAGTTGGATATTGTGATGAACAAGATGGCTACAGAGTCTATGTCACGCCAAAGATTGTCGTAAGCAAAGACGTCGTTTTCAAGCCAAGTACTAAGGAAATCATGGGAAATGATTTATCTGAGTCTCTTCAAAGGAATGAAGAAACTAAAGATGTAGAGTCTATTGAAATTCCATGCCAAATAAATGATGATAGAAGTGTGGAAATGGAAGATGATGAAGTGTCTGCTGAAAATGGTGAAGTTTCTGCTGGAAATGGTGAGATAAGAGTCATACATGACAATCAAGATGACAGTCGACCTCAACGTCAGCGACGTACTCCATCTTACCTTCAAGACTATGTTTTACTTGCTGAGACGGGTCCTACCTATGAGGAAGCAGTAAGTAGTCCTGATTGGTGGCACTGGCAATCTGCAATGAATGATGAAATGGCATCTATCAATGAAAATGAAGTGTTTGAGTTAGTTCCACGTCCTCATAATAAGAAAATTATCGGTCTAAAGTGGGTTCTAACACGAAAACAAAATCCTGAACGTTTTAAAGCAAGATTAGTAGCAAAAGGATATGCTCAAAAGTATGGTGAGGATTACAATGAGACCTTTAGTCCTGTAGCACGAAGTGATACTATTCGATGTCTTTTGAATGTAGCTGTTCAAGAAGATCTTTATTTAAAACAATTTGATGTGAAAACTGCATTTTTGTATTCAAAGTTAGACGAAGACATCTATACTTGGCAGCCTGAAGGTTATGACGACAAAAGTGGAAGAGTTTGGAAACTTAAACGCAGTTTGTATGGTCTAAAACAAAGTCCAAGGTGTTGGAGTAAGCTTCTAATGGAAAGTATGCTTAAGAAGGGTTTTAGTCAAAGTACTGCGGATCCATGTTTGTTTATTCGTAACAAGAATGGTTCAAAATTGTTTGTAGTTATTTTTGTAGATGATGGACTAATTGCTGGTTCAAATCAGGAAGAGGTGTCTGACTTTATTAAGAATTTGGAACAAGACTTCAAGTTGAAAGTTACTGACCCTGAAACTTATCTTGGAATGGAAATTCACAGAGCAGAGGGCAGGATTTCTTTGAGTCAGAAGTCTTACATCAAGAGTGTACTTGAGAGGTACAGGATGTCTGAATGCAATCCAGTTGGTACGCCTTTATGTACAAAGCGTGAAGATACAGTGGAGGAAGACAAACCTTTAAGTAAAGGAGTTCCTTTCCGAGAGGCTGTGGGAAGTCTGATGTATATAACAAATACGAGGCCAGACATAACTTATGCAGTAAACATGGTTGCACAGAAGCTGAATAATCCTACTATGCAAGCATGGAGTGACGTCAAGAGAATATTCCGTTACCTAAAAGGGACATTGGATTATTCACTAATATATTCTAAAGGTGAAAAAATTCTCCAATGCTATAGTGATGCTGACTTTGCAAATGATGAATCAAGAAAGTCACGAACAGGATATCTGTGTATGTTTGGTGGTGGAATTGTAAGTTGGTGTTCTGTAAAACAGCACTGTGTTACACTGTCAACCACAGAAGCAGAGTTTGTTGCTGCAAGTGAGGCTTCTAAGCAAATTGTGTGGTTAAAAACTATGTTGGGCGAGATCTATGGTCATGAAATCAAGGCTGTTCTTTTTGTAGACAACGCTGGAGCTGTTCGACTAGCGAGAAATGCTGGAGAGTTTCATAAACGGTCGAAACACATCCATGTGAGGTACCAGTATGTACGAGAACATACTGCAGGAACATTTGATGTGTGTCATGTATCTGGTAATGAACAACTTGCTGATTTTCTAACGAAGGGCCTAACAGTGTCAAGATTAAAATACCTTCTGAAGCACGTTAGTTTGAGGGCATATTGAATTAAACTAACTTGCTTTATAATATAAACATATGATTTAATATAAATCATGTGTATTTTGTTTATGTTTATCTTGTAGCTTCTATTAATATTGTTTGAATAAAGTCTAACAACTTTTAACTATTTTTCATTAATTTCTTTTATTATTTAATTAAATAATAAAATTATTTATTAAAAATAATTTTAATTTAGAAATAGCTACATGAAGCTCAGCTAGGGGATACCTCTGCCTTTTAGCCTAATTTTTTATATATTTGCTGTCAAATGTTTGTTGTTTGCTACATGTCGCCCTGGATTTGTAGTAGGGCCCTATGCAAAAGCATCAGATTACCGCTAGATGTGCAATATGGCCGTGTATCGCGATAAGTGTATTTTATCGACAAAAGTGTCACATAATCGATAAATAATCGTTTTGTTTTTCATCTAGGCAGTTAAATTTCAATTCTATTCAAATTCTTGAGGTTTTCATTTATAGATAATAAAATGAAATAAGTTACTAAAACACCCATGATTTATTTGAAAAGGATATTTATTTTATAAACTGAGAAAAGAGAAACAATAATGAAATAACCTTATACTTTAGTCTGTTTATGATATCAGGGTGATTTTCGAGTACCGGTAGATGTCTAGATTTAGATGTGTACTTCAAGATAAATTGTCCAATGTCCTGTTGATAAGTTTCTATGAAGAAATACGAACAGCGCTAAGGATTTGGTAATAAAATTACAATATTGTATACCATATCCCCATAAAAATTTTGAGATCTTGCTATGAAGTGTATGAGACCTAAGCCCGGGACCATGTTACCTTTTCGTTTTTAGGTGCCCAGAGACCAAAAATAATAGTCATTAAAATTTATATATATATATATATATATATATATATATATGTATATATTTATATATGTATATATTTATATATGTATATATATATATATGTATGTGTCCCTAGGCACGATAACTCTCGTAAAAACGGTCCGATCGACACCAAATTTGGTAGAGATGTGTAATCCTACATTTATTCGGATGAGTTCGAAAACCAGACATATCGACCTACCGGAAGGGGTAGTTTTGGGGGGTTTTGTACCCCAAAAATGGGTTTTTTGCATTTTTCATATGTAAATTTTAAAAATTTAAAATTTTTATTTTTACCATTGGATTTAGCTCAAAAAAACACACAATTTAGTATTTTGAAGCTTTGCTCTATCTCCACTGGTTACCGAGATATTACAAAGTCTAAAGACAGTACATTGTCTTTTGGGGCTTCAATGTTAATCTTATGGAGAATAAGGATGTGTTAATATTTCACTTATTAACCAATATTTTTGGATGAAACTTGGTATTTAGCTTCATTTGGTTGAGATTCATCCATTTAAGGTAAAAAATCTTGGTTTTTGTACTTATCATGGCAGCAAACCTGCATACTCTTTTCCCATGTTAATCATATGGAGAATAGGCAAACTCTTTTATTTATGGACAGATATTGATGAAATTGACTATATGGCTTTATATGGTCGAAATAAATTTTTTCTATGCTAAAAACCTACTTTTAGTGTCCCCCATGGCAGCATACCTGCATACTCTTTCCCTATATTTATCTTAAGGAGAATAGACATTTATTTCCCTATTTATGAGCACGTGATGAAATTTCGTTTACAAGTTTAGCTGGTCAAAATTAATATTACTAATTTTTAAATTCGCTGAGTACGCAGGTCTGCTGCGACGGGGGGTATTATTTAGGGGAGTCCCACACTAAAGGCTGGCTACCTGTGTGCGTAATTGCATTTTTCTTGCCTCTCTTTAAAAAAAGTTCCAAAAAGAAATGTTTATAATAATTAGCATAGTAAAAGTCCTTGACTTCTTTAATGGAGTAAAAGCAGCCTTTTTTTTGTTTTATCCTTAAACTGCACTATGCCCAATTCTTTCACCAGTATGTAGAGTGAGTTAACTGATTTGTTTATGTGTTACTTTAATTCATGTACGCCATTGGTGATGACACTGTAAAAAAAGATTTCAAAATACTTATTCTGCAAAAAGTTGCATAATGTTAAAGTCCATGTCAGGATTGCTTCTTTAGTTTCCTTTTTTAAAACCTAACGATCCTTGTGTTCCTTCTAGTGTATTCTTTTGTATGTTAGCGAATTTCCCATAGGGAATAAGCTATTACCGTAGGTCTCATGGTAAGACCTAAGCCCGGGACCATGTTACTTTTTCGTTTTGAGGTACCCAGAGACCAAAAATAATAGTCATCAAAATTTATATATATATATATATATATAAATTTTGATTTTATATATATATATATATATATATATATATTAATATTAAGTACATTATAATAACTGAGTACCCTTTTTCATATTAAATTATTTAATTGACAACTAGTTTCGGCTCTTTAGGCCATTATCAAGTCAATATAAACAAATAACCTTAAAACTAAATACAACAACTTCTTATCAACATATGATTACACTTATATGACTAAGTTTGGTTTCTGATTTGTAAATTATTTCTTCTTGAGTGATTACTATATTAAATTTCATAATTTTCATACGTCATCTGATAAATCTTCTTAAATATGGCATTTTCTTGATTTACATGCGTTATGTTCAGTAGTTTTTCGGGCCATTTTTTGTTTTGTATATATATGAAAAAATCTTCTTTAACATTTAATCGATCTTTGTTATTTTCATAGTCAAGTATTTTAACATCGTCATTAATATTTGTGTATTTATGTTTTGCTTTTAAAAGGTGGTCTGCATAATTAGATTTCATGGACGTCATATTTTTTGAATTAAAAGCTTGAATGTGTTCTTTATATCGAGTATTGAAATTTCTCTTTGTTTGTCCAATGTATACCTTATCGCAGGAACCACATGAAATTTGATAGACACCAGCTTTGTCGTAATCATTCACATTTGTCTTCTTCTCATGTTTTTGCCGGGCGTTTTGTATCATTCTGAATGAGTTGTTTTTCGTTCTATAACTCAGTTTAATTGGGGAATTTCTGAACGTCTGCATTATGGCTTTATTTAAGGTTGTGTTATGTGGCATACAAATGTAGCCTACTTCTTCATCTTGGTTTAATCTTGAAATATTTTTATTCTCTAGTTTGTTACGTTTCTTTTTAATCATATTTTCTATCATTTTAGGTCTGTATCCATTTTTCAATGCTAAATATTTTATTGTTTCTTTTTCTTTTTTGAAATTGATTCCGTCCATCGGGATATTTAGTAGTCTGTATATCATAGCATGGAAACTCGCCATTTTTTGGGACCACGGGTGATTTGAGTCTGACGGTATAATAACTTCTGTGGTCGTTGGCTTGCGATATATTTGAAAATCGTGTTTCCCATTTTTTTGTGATATTGATACATCTAGGAAATTTATTTGGTTTGTTTGCACTTCTGATGTGAATTTTATGGTTTTAGATAAAGAATTAAGATATGTAAGTAATTCCTTTGACTCTTCTTTGCTTCCTTCGAATAGGCATATTACATCATCTACATATCGAAACCAATACTTTATGTTGTTTTTCAAAGGGTTTTCTTCATTGATAATTTTGTTGATTTCTAGGTTGTGTAAGAATATTTCAGCTAATAATCCTGAAATTGGGGAACCCATCGGTAATCCATCTTTTTGTAGATGAAAGGAGGCGTTGAACTTAAAGTAATTTTGGTTTAGTGATGTTTTTGTCAAAGTAATCAAATCATCTATTTCGTTTTTCTTTAAAGTTTTATTTTTCATAAGGTCTGATTTGAGTATCTCTAAGGTTTCTTGTACAGGAATGTTTGTGTACATATTACTAATATCAAAGGATATGAATAATGAGTTTTGCGGTATTTTAATGTCTTTAATTTTGTCAATAAGGTCGTATGTGTTTGATACATCAAATCTATTATTCCAAGTAATGCTGGTCTTTATTTTAGTCTGTAAATACTTACATACCTTGTAACTGGGTGCAGTTTGGAAATTTACTACTGGTCTGATAGGAATATCTTGCTTGTGTATTTTTGGTTGACCGCGTAGCATTGGTGCTCTTGGCTTTTCCATTTTCAGTTCAGCCTTCTCTTTTCTTGATATAGTTTTACAGCTCATTATGACAGCATTAATTGATTTTGTATAAATTTCGGTAGGGTCGGAAGTGAGAGTTTCAAAGTTGTTATCTTTTAGAAAATCTTCTACTTTAGAGTTATAATTATCTTTATTCATGATTACCACTGTATTACCTTTATCTGCTTTGGTAATTATAGAATTAGTCTCTCTTAGTTTGTTAGAAATTGAATTGACTATATTTAGTTCTTCTTTTGCTTTCTTTTTTATACTAGGCTTTAGCGTCTTTATTTTTGATTTTTCAATTTCATGGATCAAATTGTGTCGGATAGGATCTTGGATGTGTATATTTTTCTTTCTTATAGAGACTTCAATATCAATCAGATCCTCTTCGATTACTCTTTTTCTGTCATCGAGATTGATGTTGTATTTTATACTTTTATTGAGTAAAGATGTTTCATTTTCTGTAAAATCAATCGATGTGAGGTTTTTCATTGCTGGAGAGAATTGGGATTGGATCTTTTCATATGGTTTTATTTCTTTATCTTTTTGTCTTTCAAGTAAATTATGCAACTTCTTTTCATGTGTTGATCTTTTCTTTGCTATTATCGGTTTTATCCAGTTTGAAATATCGAGTATAATTTCTTCTATACTCTCCTTATGATATTGTTCTGTCAAATCTTTGTATGCGTTTTCCATAGACTCATTTATTCTCTTCAGTTTGGCATATAAGTAATTAATTTCTTCTTTGATCCATATTTTCTTACCTGTTTCTAGGGCTCTTTTAGCAGCCTGTGAAGTTGATTTTGTAAATGCCAAATTTAATTCAAATTTAAATGAAAATGCCATATTTAAGAAGATTTATCAGATGACGTATGAAAATTATGAAATTTAATATAGTAATCACTCAAGAAGAAATAATTTACAAATCAGAAACCAAACTTAGTCATATAAGTGTAATCATATGTTGATAAGAAGTTGTTGTATTTAGTTTTAAGGTTATTTGTTTATATTGACTTGATAATGGCCTAAAGAGCCGAAACTAGTTGTCAATTAAATAATTTAATATGAAAAAGGGTACTCAGTTATTATAATGTACTTAATATTAATAATATTAGTAGCCCTATCAAAAGAATTTCTTGCTTTCCAAATAGAAATGGTTAACAACCACAAAGCTGTTCACACATACAAATACCTTTGGTTAAAAGAACAAAAAATACGAGAAGATATACGGTTCAACAAAACATGTTTATCAAAAGGTTTGGTCCCACAATATGTACAACTGCATACAAAATCAACTTCACAGGCTGCTAAAAGAGCCCTAGAAACAGGTAAGAAAATATGGATCAAAGAAGAAATTAATTACTTATATGCCAAACTGAAGAGAATAAATGAGTCTATGGAAAACGCATACAAAGATTTGACAGAACAATATCATAAGGAGAGTATAGAAGAAATTATACTCGATATTTCAAACTGGATAAAACCGATAATAGCAAAGAAAAGATCAACACATGAAAAGAAGTTGCATAATTTACTTGAAAGACAAAAAGATAAAGAAATAAAACCATATGAAAAGATCCAATCCCAATTCTCTCCAGCAATGAAAAACCTCACATCGATTGATTTTACAGAAAATGAAACATCTTTACTCAATAAAAGTATAAAATACAACATCAATCTCGATGACAGAAAAAGAGTAATCGAAGAGGATCTGATTGATATTGAAGTCTCTATAAGAAAGAAAAATATACACATCCAAGATCCTATCCGACACAATTTGATCCATGAAATTGAAAAATCAAAAATAAAGACGCTAAAGCCTAGTATAAAAAAGAAAGCAAAAGAAGAACTAAATATAGTCAATTCAATTTCTAACAAACTAAGAGAGACTAATTCTATAATTACCAAAGCAGATAAAGGTAATACAGTGGTAATCATGAATAAAGATAATTATAACTCTAAAGTAGAAGATTTTCTAAAAGATAACAACTTTGAAACTCTCACTTCCGACCCTACCGAAATTTATACAAAATCAATTAATGCTGTCATAATGAACTGTAAAACTATATCAAGAAAAGAGAAGGCTGAACTGAAAATGGAAAAGCCAAGAGCACCAATGCTACGCGGTCAACCAAAAATACACAAGCAAGATATTCCTATCAGACCAGTAGTAAATTTCCAAACTGCACCCAGTTACAAGGTATGTAAGTATTTACAGACTAAAATAAAGACCAGCATTACTTGGAATAATAGATTTGATGTATCAAACACATACGACCTTATTGACAAAATTAAAGACATTAAAATACCGCAAAACTCATTATTCATATCCTTTGATATTAGTAATATGTACACAAACATTCCTGTACAAGAAACCTTAGAGATACTCAAATCAGACCTTATGAAAAATAAAACTTTAAAGAAAAACGAAATAGATGATTTGATTACTTTGACAAAAACATCACTAAACCAAAATTACTTTAAGTTCAACGCCTCCTTTCATCTACAAAAAGATGGATTACCGATGGGTTCCCCAATTTCAGGATTATTAGCTGAAATATTCTTACACAACCTAGAAATCAACAAAATTATCAATGAAGAAAACCCTTTGAAAAACAACATAAAGTATTGGTTTCGATATGTAGATGATGTAATATGCCTATTCGAAGGAAGCAAAGAAGAGTCAAAGGAATTACTTACATATCTTAATTCTTTATCTAAAACCATAAAATTCACATCAGAAGTGCAAACAAACCAAATAAATTTCCTAGATGTATCAATATCACAAAAAAATGGGAAACACGATTTTCAAATATATCGCAAGCCAACGACCACAGAAGTTATTATACCGTCAGACTCAAATCACCCGTGGTCCCAAAAAATGGCGAGTTTCCATGCTATGATATACAGACTACTAAATATCCCGATGGACGGAATCAATTTCAAAAAAGAAAAAGAAACAATAAAATATTTAGCATTGAAAAATGGATACAGACCTAAAATGATAGAAAATATGATTAAAAAGAAACGTAACAAACTAGAGAATAAAAATATTTCAAGATTAAACCAAGATGAAGAAGTAGGCTACATTTGTATGCCACATAACACAACCTTAAATAAAGCCATAAGGCAGACGTTCAGAAATTCCCCAATTAAACTGAGTTATAGAACGAAAAACAACTCATTCAGAATGATACAAAACGCCCGGCAAAAACATGAGAAGAAGACAAATGTGAATGATTACGACAAAGCTGGTGTCTATCAAATTTCATGTGGTTCCTGCGATAAGGTATACATTGGACAAACAAAGAGAAATTTCAATACTCGATATAAAGAACACATTCAAGCTTTTAATTCAAAAAATATGACGTCCATGAAATCTAATTATGCAGACCACCTTTTAAAAGCAAAACATAAATACACAAATATTAATGACGATGTTAAAATACTTGACTATGAAAATAACAAAGATCGATTAAATGTTAAAGAAGATTTTTTCATATATATACAAAACAAAAAATGGCCCGAAAAACTACTGAACATAACGCATGTAAATCAAGAAAATGCCATATTTAAGAAGATTTATCAGATGACGAATGAAAATTATGAAATTTAATATAGTAATCACTCAAGAAGAAATAATTTACAAATCAGAAACCAAACTTAGTCATATAAGTGTAATCATATGTTGATAAGAAGTTGTTGTATTTAGTTTTAAGGTTATTTGTTTATATTGACTTGATAATGGCCTAAAGAGCCGAAACTAGTTGTCAATTAAATAATTTAATATGAAAAAGGGTACTCAGTTATTATAATGTACTTAATATTAATAATATTAGTAGCCCTATCAAAAGAATTTCTTGCTTTCCAAATATATATACTATATTTTGGATGTTATATATATATATATATGTATATATATATATATATATACATATATATATATATATATATATATATATATATATATATATATATATATATATATATGTATATATATATGTATATATGTGTCCCTAGACACGATAACTCTCGTAAAAATGGTCCGATCGACACCAAATTTGGTAGAGATGTGTATTCCTACGTTTGTTCGGATGAGTTCGAAAACCAGATATACTGACCAACCGGAAGGGGTAGTTTTGGGGGGTTTTGTACCCCAAAAATGGGGTTTTTGCATTTTTCATATTTAAATTAGAAAAATTTTAAATTTTTATTTTGACCATTGGATTTAGCTCAAAAAAACACACAATTTAGTATTTTGAAGCTTTGTTCTATCTCCATTGGTTACCGAGATATTACAAAGCCTAAAGACAGTACATTGTCTTTTGGGGCTCCAATGTTAATCTTAAGGAGAATAAGGATGTGTTAATATTTCACTTATTAATTAATGTTTTTGGATGAAACTTGGTATTTAGCTTCATTTGGTTGATATTCATCCATTTAAGGTAAAAAATCTTGGTTTTTGTACTTATCATGGCAGCAAACCTGCCAGGCCCGTGCTGGCCCGCCGGGACACCGGGACGTATCCCGGTGCGCCCCCCCGTGTAGAGAATTTTCGGCGCCTACCAGTTCCGAAACAGACTCATTGTACTCTGAATACCAACAACAACATGTAACAGCCTTAAACGTCGTCTTAATTAAACAAAAAAATAATTTATATTAATATAATTTTATGTGGATCATTATTGGACTAGGGATAATCGACAATATTAACGAGCCGAAGACTGGATTCTACTACTAAATGTAACTTATGGTCTACACGGCAGGGCGTGGGGAGCCCTCGGCCTTGGCCAGTAATGAGGGCAGAAGAGTGAGGGAGGGGTTGGAACGAGAGTATGCCATTGCTGTATTCATTTCGTCTGTCTGTTGATATTTGTCACTATAATCAGTGTCAATAACCTCACGCAGTATGCCAGTTTGTGACCATGTGTGGTGAATTATTCTGTGATTTATTGTCCTTCTTGTGCAAGTTAAACTGATTCCTTATAATTAAGGTAGCTTAAGTGTCGTGGTTTTTCTGTTGTTTATATTAAGGCTTGAACAACGAGGTTAACCTAAATATAGATTGCTTCAAAGATAATGAAATTTGCCTCCTATTGATTTTCGCCATTTTACCCACAGTTCCCGCTGTTTCCTTGGTTAACAGACCTTTGTTTCCAGTTTTCCATCTGGTATAGATAATGCAGAATATCTTGGCCTCTGACATACTCCACTTCTGGATTCAAATTGGTTAACATATGGTATTAAAACAGTCTGAGACAATCTGCAGCTTTGTCGCTCTACTCCAATTCTTTGAAATGTAAGCGGTCATCACTGGCCAATATATTCCGTGATATCTGTATCTGCCATTTTACCCATAAATGTTCGTCGTTTCTATGGAAACTAACTTCAATAGCCTGCTCACAGATCATCAAATCAAAGTGTTAAAATAAAAAAAAACAACAAATAATCAGGTGTTAATCTGTAATTTTTTTAACTTGTTGTGGCCAACCAGAATAGCTAAAACTTGTTTCCAAGGAAACGAGAGTAAAGTGTGGGTTGGTTACCAAGGAAACAGCGGGAATTGTGGGTAAAATGGCGCCTCGTTGGGCTGGACACTATCTTGGGAGAATCTCTCTCATCATAAGGTTAATTTTAAAATGAGAGTTAATGAAGTTTACTGTAATGATGGCAGCTACTACACTCTTCCAAAAGTTATGACTTTTGAGTAATGAACAATAAAACTCAATTTATACTACCGTATTCAAAATTTCAAATAAAATTTATTGTAAAGCGGAATTATTTTCTTAAATTACACCACGATGTGTGTTTTAGGTGTTAACAAATTAATGAGAAAATACTATATTGCCTTGAAAATTAGAAATGTTAGATGTGTGTGGCAATTGTGTCTTTACAGCTTACAGCAAGGCTACGTAATCAGTGCAAAACTGTGGATACCATACCCGGTCTATTTTTTATTTTGGGATGTTAGTTTAAGTGATCTAGAAAGACAGGTACAGGAATGTACGTAGAAAATATTCACTTTTCTGTATTATGTGCTTTTAGTGTCATGAAATTAAGAAATTACTTAGTAAACTCTTCCAACTTGTTACTGAATGTAAATAATAAAAAATAATACTTTTTGGCAGTTATTTTATTGTTAGAATGTTATTATTGTGTGTTTAGTGATCCTTGTAATATCATGCTTCAACTACTTGTTTATGTCTCATTCTGTTTTGCTCTAAGAAATTAGTGATATAGACTGGCCACCATGAAGTACCTATATAGGGTTATGGTATATTTATTTAGCTAATTATGGAAAGAACACTTTTTCCTGAAGCATAAATGAGTAAAAGCGTAAATATTATTTGCACATATAAAAAGTGGATTTAATGCTATCAAATCGTTTGATATGTGTATTTAGGGGTATTGAGATGTAAAAATTTCCAAATATATTCACTATATTCCATACTCTAAGACAAGAGTAGTTCCCAAGGAGGTAATTCTCCTTGGGAAAGGGGAGGGGGTGTTAGATGGGTGGTTACACTTGGCGCCCTCTGGCCATGGCCGTCCACCGCCCTAAGAAGGGAGCCAGCACGGGCCTGAAACCCGCATACTCTTTTCCCATGTTAATCATATGGCGAATAGGCAAACTCTTTTATTTATGGACAGATATTGATGAAATTTACTATATGGCTTTATATGGTCAAAATAAATTTTTTCTATGCTAAAAACCTACTTTTAGTATCCCCCATGGCAGCATACCTGCATACTCTTTCCCTATATTTATTTTAAGGAGAATAGACATTTATCTCCCTATTTAAGAGCATGTGATGAAATTTTGTTTACAAGTTTAGCTGGTCAAAATTAATATTACTAATTTGGAAATTCGCTGAGTACGCAGGTCTGCTGCGACGGGGGGTATTTAAAGTTAGACTAACTGTCAAACAATTAACTTAACTAAGAATGCCCTTTCCCTGGGCTCAAAGGACAATTCAGTAAAGCAGTCGGTATGCAGGTAATCTCATTCAGATTATTAGAAACACATTCTAAAAAATAATAAAACTTTTTATACAATATAGGTCTATTAATAAAAATGAGCGTACTCTATTGGGCTTTCCATATTATTACTACCTAAACTAATGAACTAAACGTGCCTTGTATACTGTGGAGATTTTTATACGGGCTTGCCATGCTTGGCAATTATGTTCTTTTCTTTCTTTTTTCTTTTTTTTTAAAAGAGGTTGGCGGACCTCTTTTGACTTACTTTGCTCCATCCACATAGACTATTGATCTGTGCGTGTATGTATTAGGCAAAAAAAGGGGGTGAGCTGCTAATACAGTACAAGGTGAAAGGTAAAAGTCACTGGTAGAAAGCGGATTCGAACCCACGACATCGCTGCCTTGGTCCCGAAGTCCGGCGTGCTAACCACTATGCCACTGACTCAACCAAAGAGCATTTGTTATATATATAGTTTAAAATATATTTTAGCACGAAGGCCTCCACACACTGGTACGTTTTATCCGAATTCGGCATTCAGTGCTTGCACGGCATGCAATGCACGGGTAGTCTATGAGCAGCTTAATTTCCAGCACACTCAGAGGTTTTAAATGTTTTTTCCTTGGTGACTATCATATTTCCAAGCTGGAGAAAAGAGTGTCAGCTACGCGTTACCTTTAGTGCAGGACAATTTTTTGGACAGGGATTTCACTTTGGCGGAATTAAAATTAGTGTTATCTAAAACAAAGAACGGCAAAGCACCTGGTTTTGATCGGATTCCGTTTGAGATTTTTAAGTATGCACCGAGTACTTTGCTTAATAAGTTGTTAGAAGTTTATAGTAAAATGTTTGACGAAGGGATGGTTGCGGGTAGTTTTAAAAGATCAATTGTTTTTCCGTTACATAAAAAAGGGGACGTTAACTTGGCAGAAAATTACAGAGGGCTATCATTTATTGATTGTATTAGTAAAATTTTCACCAGCTTAACCCTCTACTACACGCGCACCCACTTGTTACGTTACTACACGCGCGCGGACTGCCAGTCCGCATTTGCTGTAAATTGGTAAATCATGTATATTTTCATTGCTTTTCTGCACTCAATATTTATTTTTAGGTTAGGAGTAGTAGGTCAATAACATATTACACAAAATTATATATTTTCCGTTGGTTAAAATAATAACATATTTACAAGTTATAAGTTTAAACTAAACAAAACCTTCTTCCAGAGGTACAGGGGCTTGAATTTGTAGTCTAATAGGCACAGGATCATTCTCTTCATCATTTTCATCCTCTGAAACTTCAGTGTTACTCTCATGGTCACTTTTTTCAACTATATGTCTCCTTCGCTATCATTACTAGTGCCTAACTCATCCTCAAGCATCGCCCGAATGTCATCATCATTTTGCCTGATGTAAGCTATAATTGAAAAATTATGTTTTAAAAGTAAAACATACAAAAAACAATAAAGAAGTAATGCAAATGTCAAATGATGTCTTCAAAATTCTAGTTTCACTAACACACGCGCGCGGAATAAGAGTCCGCAGATGCTGAAATTCAAGTGTCACGAACACGCGCGCGGACTATCAGTCCGCAACTGCCGAACAACTGTCAGAAAACTATCAATAGGGCCAGATCCACTGCACTGTGGGTGTTACCAAACCGGTTTTAGTTAGAGGGGGAGTGGAGGGGAAGATAGACGGCCGTTCAACCCTCCACGAAGTGTGGAAAACTGTAAAAACGAAATTATGTTGAAGTGAGGACTGTGAGTCCGCGGCGCGTGTAGTAGAGGGTTAATAAATAATAGGGTAGCGCAGTGGGCCGAGGAACGTAATGTCATCACTGAATGTCAAGCAGGTTTTAGGAAGGGTTATTCCACGATTGACAACATTTTTAATTTGAGCTCTATGATTAACTTAAAAATAAACTCACAACATAGTAAACTTTATTGCTTTTTCATTGATTTCAGTGCGGCATTCGACACGATTGATAGAAAAATGTTAGTTTATAAATTATCTTGCTTGGGAATTTCAACAAAAATTTTATTAGTTATAAAAGATCTTTATGAAGGAACAAAAGCTGGGGTGTGATGCAGGGAAGGTGCGACTGACAGTTTCGACACCACCATGGGATTGCGACAGGGATGCAATTTTTCACCTTTGGGGTTTAGCTTATTCATAAACGACATGCCGGAATCAGTAGGTGGAGGATGTAACTTCGGGGGACAAAAAATAAACATGTTAATGTATGCTGATGATGTGGTTTTGCTGGCACCCACAGCTACGTGTCTGCAGTTCATGATTAAGAATTTAGAAGTTTATAGCGATAATTGGAATCTAAAGTTAAATTTAAATAAATAAAAAATAATAGTTTTTCGGAAAGGTGGTAATTTGGGGATTATGGATAAATGGTGGTTCAAGGGGGAAAGAATTGAGGTGGTCAATGAATATAAATACTTAGGAATGCTGTTCACATCATCCTTATCATGGGAAGCCCATTTCATTGAAAAGTCCAGAGTGGCAAAATTGGCAATTAATGTAATTTGGGAAAAATTAATAAATTCTAACACAGTTCCACTGATTGCAAAATTCACCTGTTTTAATGCAATAGTGAGATCACTCCTCTGCTATGGGGCGCAAGTGTGGGGTTTCTTAGAAAGTGAACAAGTGGAATCGGTACAAAAATTATTTTTGAAGAAATTGTTGAGATTGTTTTATAACACGCCAAATTACGCATTGTACATTGAAACGGGGGTTGAAAAATTGCATTTCTATACTTTGTGTCTTGCCCAACAGTACTTAAAAAAGGTGTTGTTGTTGCCGCAAAATCGTTTACCAAAAATACTTGCAAAACAAACTATCAAAAAGAATGTGGGCTGGTGTCGGGGCTGGAAAGTGCTAGGTGTAAAAAATGACATAAACATAGATTTTAGCGTCGGAGAGGGGGAGGGGGAGCGCGTGGCGGCTCAGCTGGCGGCGGTGGTGGAGGGGGAGTGGGAGCGATGGAGAAGTTGGTGTAGAGGACAAGCACTGACGTCCCGTTATCACAGCCAATATCTTTTCCTTGACCTTGACATTGGCAGCAGGATATTGTTGTCTGAGGGCACAGATATTAGACTTGTTTCCTGGTTCATAAAGGCTCGCGCGCAGTTAATTGATCTGAACTACAAACCTTGGTTAGATAAGAATTATCTTTGCTCACTATGTAATTTACAAAAAGAAGAAACGGTCTTTCACTTTATTGCAGAATGCCCTATTTTAAAGAGTATCAGGAAAAAATGGTTGGGAAGAGACTCGTTAAATGAATTGGAATATTTTAATTTATTGAATGGGGGAGATTGGCTTAACCTGGGAAAGTATTTAAAAACGGCTTGGGGGTACAGGTGGGAGCTCACTCAGGAATTCAATTATTAAAAATTTTTTAAGTGCTGGAAAAAACTGTTAGCCTTTTTTTATGAACGTAAATTATAAATTCCTTGTTCAGATACATAAGATACAATTTTGTACTCATTGTTACTGTTTTGTTTTTCTTTTAGTAATATTTTATTGTTTATTCTGTATCAATGGTATATAGGGTAGTAAAATTAAAACCACTATTACTGTTCTGAGTTAGTGCCAACCAAACAAGACGGTCTTATGACCATTGTTTTATAGTGCTATGTTGTGGTTATGCAGGAGCAAAAGTAGGTAATTTTAGTTTAGTTATCAATCACAAGAAGAGTCTGTATGTTTTTCTTTGTAAAACGTTGTAAAAAATAATAAAGCACTTTTTCTTTCTTTCTTTTCTATTTCCAAGCTGGAGAAAAGTTTAAGAAATAGTATAATTGGATTTAACATTTTATGGGTACCCTTTATGGGTACCCTTTGATTTTAGAAATATTTATTTTAGGTGCAGTATATGCCTGAATCTATTCCAATATAATTTGTTTTTCTCTAGTTTATGCTGAGAAGACAGGTTATAAAGCTATATAGAGATATTTTACGAAGTATTAAGCAAGTCCCTGATAAGGAAAGCCAAAAAGAATTAAAACAATGGGCAAGGCAAGATTTTGAAAAAAATAAACATCACACTGAAGAGGTAATCAGCATAGTATCTTATCATTTTAAGAATTATTGTTGTAAGAAATGAATAACTTGTAGTCGATTGTGTACCACATGGGGCTTTTGACAGTTGATTGGATTAAAACAACTGTGAGTGTATAGCTTACTTGTGTGCTTTAGGAAAGCAATAACATATTTTAACATACATGTATTTATTAAAGGCAGTCTGACAAGGTTTGCAATTGACAGAGTCCCAACTTATAGAGTGGCAATGCAACTTTAAAATAGGTCTACTGGAAGGCTGGATGACAAAAAAGTCCTCACGGGGCACCACTAAACTGGCAGCCAATACAATATAAATCCAAAGGTTTCAACAATTGATTGGTGCAATTCAGTTAGATTATTTCCATTTATTTCAAAGTTTTTCCACATTGCCAAAGCTGTCACTTTGATGCGAGATGTAGTCGACTCAATAAACCAAATGCACCCAGCTGTTTCAACAATCGACAGTTGCTGTGAGGGAGTTCCGAGATCCGCAGCAAGCGTTTCTTTTTTTCCATATCTCACTACCTCTCTATAATTTAAATACTCCCGTCGCAGCAGACCTGCGTACTCAGCGAATTTCCAATGGAATTTCAGATTATTTACTTTCCCCATAAAAACACCATAAGATCGAGTATGTAGGTTTGCTGCCATGGGGTGTTGTTAGAAAAATCTGTTGTTAGTTAATTAATAATTGGTGAATGTAAACACAAAATTGTATCAAGCTCTGGCAATTTTTTATTTTCCCCATAAACCCCATGGGGGTGAGTACATATGTAGGTTTGCGCCATATGGGTTTCGTAAGCAATTATAAGTTAAGCTCTATCTAGATAATGTACATACCAAATTTGATTAAGTTATGTCAATAAATGAGCAAGATATAGGGTTTTCTTGATTTCCCATAAGAATAACATGGAAAACACATTTTTTGATTTTCCCCGTAACCAGTTATGCTATGATAAAAATTCAAAATACCAAATTGTTTGTTTTTTTAAGCTCTTTTAAATGGTTTCAGTTAAAATTGATGAATTTTAAAAATTAAGGTCCAAAAATTCCAAAAACCCATTTTTGACCCCTTTGAAACCCCATAAAACCCCGTTCCCATGGTCCGATCATTCTGGTTCGCGAACTCAACCTAGTAGGCGCTGGCTTACACCCCTGTACTAAATTTCATCAAAATCGGAGGTTCCGTTCAAAAGTTATCGTG
The DNA here is from genome assembly GCA_030545055.2 of Neoaliturus tenellus. NCBI lineage: Eukaryota > Metazoa > Arthropoda > Insecta > Hemiptera > Cicadellidae > Neoaliturus > Neoaliturus tenellus. The sequence continues at coordinate 56,252 of JAQYXR010000434.1, read as the reverse complement.
TTCACGGACACATATATATATATATATATATATATATATATCTATCTATCTATATATATATATATATACATATATATCAATTTGAACGAACGGTGTTTTTGGCTTCTAGGGACCTCAAAACGAAAAAGTATCATGGTCCCAGGCTTAGGTCTTACCGTGACTACTACCGTAATAGCGTATTCCCTATAGGGAAATTCGCTAAAAATAAAGTTGCCATATTTAATTATTGCCCAATGTATATATAATCTTATAAACAGATGGAAAAATATAACAGTGAGCATAAATCTCCATTCAAAATGGAATTTGTATTAAAAATTTTAATTTTTCTATAGTGTGGAGCTGAGTGTACAGGTTTGATGCCATGTTGAATGCAAATATTTGTTAAACCCCATCTATCAATGGTTCACAGGACAACATCGTAAGGCCTACCTTTTTTTAAGTTGTATAAAGTAGGGGAATGAAGGGTAATGGTGCGCACCTAAGGGGAAAAAATTTTTCCCAGAAAATATGTGGGCAAAAATTACCAATACATGTGTCAAACTCCTTACCTTGGTATTTAATGTAGTTTCTTATAAAAAATTATCATTATCATATATATTAACATTAATTAAATATAAGACATTATATAAGAATACGCACGATTTCCCTACCCAACGGGTAATTGTGCGCATGGGGGTGGGTAATGGTGCGTAGGGACGTATATGGGTTGAAATAATTAGAATAAATGTGTTTCATTAATATAAATTCAATGTCAATATAACATATGATATGTCATAAAGCTAAACAATACTTTCTTTGAGCTTTACAATATACGTAACAAAAGTTTTGATTAAAAATTACAAAATTGTTCAAGGGTTAATGCAAAATTAGCACACGTATTCCAATTTTCTGCTGTGTCTGCACCGGAGATGTCTGCATGACTCCAGGACGAACAGTTTATGAGCATCTGTAAACAAGAATGTAAAAAGGGGAAGTAATTTTATTTCTTACCTATAACTACTTGGGGGAGAATCGTGCGCAGCGCCGCGCACCATTACCCGATGTTGCATTCGAAAGTATTTTATTTTCTCACTATCTTAAGAAGGGATGAAACCATAAATTAATTGGTTCAAACGATAAAGCAAAGACTACCATTAATTGTAATACTAAATAAGTATTAAGTTATCTAAAGATCTGCCCTAACCTTACTATTTTCTCAGGTGCAAAAATAACATCACACACACGACTTTTAGATTTTGGCATGTCATAACCTCAAAAATTTCACTGGCTAAAACCACGAGGTCGCATATTAGTTGTTGAGTCCCCCGCTAGGCTGCAGCACATACTGGAGCTTTTTAACTTATTTCATTCATAAAAAACTACGATGCGCACCATTACCCGCCGCGCACGATTACCCTACTCTCCCCTAATAAACAAGGGAGACACAGTTTCTGGAGAAGAACTGAATTTATTCATATTTGCCTCCAGGATTGATCAATGACTGATGATTAGGTTACATACCTTGTGCCGTCGTCAATCCATATAGTTTTCTTGATTACTGGTTTCGGGAATGTTGTCCCATTTTCAAATCAGTAGAACATCCTCAAAACTTTAAAACACAGTCATACTTTACATTTAATAACACGACACATAACACAACACATGCGCGAACATTTAACAGTTAATTTGAGGTTGGCCGGCCAAGACATGGAAGGTTACCGAACACGCAGCGGACGGGATGACGGATGTGACATGACTCATCCTCGCATCATCAAGTCGTGTCACATCCGTCATCCCGTCCGCTGCGTGTTCGGTAACCTTCCATGTCTTGGCCGGCCAACCTCAAATTAACTGTTATGTTCTTGCATGTGTTGTGTTATTAAATGTAAAGTATGACTGTGTTTTAAAGTTTTGACGACGTTCTACTGATTTGAAAATGGGACAACAGTCCCGAAACTAGTAATCAAGAAAACTATATGGATTAACGACGGCACAAGGTATGTAAACTAATCATCAAGAACTGAATGTTTTTAGCTTTAGGCACGCAGTACTTTATTTCTTTAAATTTTTAAACTTATGAATAAAAAATGCCATTTTCAACTAGAAAAATGTTAAAATATAAGTAAACCGAGGAAACAATAAACCCGTAAAAACACATTTGTTTATTGTTTGCTGGAGAGGATTTGAGCTTGTTTTCACTCCTCATTTAAGTCTAGTATATCAATACAATAATTTGAGTGTAATGAATGTCTCGTAAGCTTTAAGTTCAAAGGCAGTTGGATATAGCCAAAATCTTGATTTATGAAAATATGAGAACATACGGATGCATTTTTTTGAGTGTCGAGGGTATCATCAACAGGAGGGAGAGGGTGCTTGTCATCCACTATAGTAGAACCTCACTTATTATAAGTTCAGGGGGCACACAGTTAATTTAAAATCAAAGGAAGTTTGAAATATAGAGTTGGAATTATAGAGGTTACTAATGTATCAGTGTAATTAAAGAGGTTCAACCTTATTTATTTTTAACTCCAGAGAAAAACTAAAAACTTTCAAGACAATTTTAATACAATACATTGCATAATGCATACATAAAATTTAAAACGGCTAATGAACATATTGATAATTTTTTTTGGAAATAAACATTATTCCAATTCTTACTCTTATTCTTAATTAAATCAACAAGTAAATTAAGCAAAATATACAAATAAAAAAAATAATAATAATAAAAATAGCATCATAGAAAAATTAATTTTCTGAAAAAATATCAAATACAACTAATGTATTACAGTACTTGCACTCAGGGCCGGATTTACGAATTTGCCGCCCATGGGCCCAAAACATTTCCGCCGCCCCCTTCCCAGATCCTCGACAGTCCAAAACAATATTTGTTGTACAATATGCGTCAAAATAAACAGTACTGAAACTGAATCAGCTATCTTCAACAAAATGATACAGAATCTTCAAGAACGGTAATACGAGTGTGATTCCTCAACTGGATGTAGGTCATATTGAACATGTTATTAATTGAGTTTAAACCTCGGTGCTTACTTTTACTTGTATATGTTGGTGAAACTAAGTATATAAAATCTTACAGTTTCAGTACATGGTACTGTTTATTTTGGCGAATACTGTGAACAATATCCTCATAAAATAACATCATTGTTTCATAAGCTATAGGCCTTAACCTCATTAATATGGGTCGTATTTTTCGGTCGTATATTTGTCTATCTACTAACAATACAGAAGATAATATTTCCATATAAAGTAATAAAACTACATAAGAACTTTTAAACGCAAGAAGTCTAAACGCTAATCTTCAAAATCAGTAAATTGGTTCATAAGCAGACGGCAAGATAAAATCACCAAAATTAGTAACAAAGAAAAGAAACCTTAAAATCCCTATCCTGATAAGAGAGCCCTTGAACGTGGCAATTGTTGTACAGTATAGTCGATATTAAAATATGAGAAATTACAACACAAGTTTCGCAGTGTAGGCCTAAGCTATGTTAGTTGCTTTATAAACAGACCTACAAATGAAATGGAAAAAATATTATGTTATGACCATCAGAGGCTCTTTGTTTTCAAATGGAGTCAACAAAAACCAAAATGAAAGTCAGCAGATAACTTATTGCTGGGGGTTTAAGTATTTAAAGATAAAACATTTCCAATCACAAGCGTCGGGATAAAACGTTATATATATATGCAATAAGTGGGATGAAATGGGATATTCAGTCCGTGACCACCAGGATTTTGATTTTGGCCAGAGTGGATACGCTGAAGGGGAAAGACGCTCAGCCTAATAATGTTAACACGTTCGCTGCGGCACATAAAATGTCAAAACTCAACCCCTACGCTGAACTATATTTACATTCCTCCAACGATAGCGCGAAATAAAAATCCTGTAGAATATATTCTAATCACAAGTAATCTAAAAGCTCAATACCCTTACCTACACGCTAATGCACAATATGTGTTTCCTTCTCAAACGCTAGAGGAAAAGCAGTCGAATTATCTTGACATTGTCATATGTAACCGATCGGATACATCCGCACCCACGAAGGAACGCCTTTGTAACCGATCGGTTACATGCCGCAGCGAACGTGTTAAAATTTGCTTTGGAGTTGTGGATAATGCCTTCGGTTGCCTGTACATTTGATGCCGCCCCTTCTCAGTGACGCTAACACGAATCTGATAAATTATTTATTGTTTGAAGCTCATTGAACTTTTTCAAGTTTTACTCAGTGTAGAAACCTTAGTAAAACCAAATAATCTGCATGGGCCACTCTTGATATTTTAGAATAATTTAAACTAATCCCTAAAAAAATCTGCCGCCCCTGAAAATTTGCCACCCTGGGCCCGGCCACCCTGAAAATTTAGGCCGGGGGGCCCATGTGGCCCATGCCTAAATCCGGCCCTGCTTGCACTGTGGTACTTTTTGTTAAGAAAATATTTACTGAATATTGAAAAAGTTTGTTATCATACTTCCTTAATGTGTTCTTACATAGCATAGCAGATACATTTTTTTATCACCTTCCCCAGAAGCATTTTGTTTAAGAGAATGTACTATGTATGGATAAACATTTTTTATTTAAAGCTGTCCAACCTACACATTTTTTCAAAATGTAAGGGTTGGCTTTAAATATTAGAGTTCATGGTTCACACTATGATAACATAATTGAATTTAAGAGGCTTGAGTGTAAAAAATTCAAATCTTAGAGAGTACCGTTTATCATGTGTTGAAAATATTTGAATTGATAATATCTTTTTTTTATTTTAATACCATATTGGTTTTTTGAAAGAAACACAGAAAGATTACCAATAATAAAGGGTTTCAATTAGTGGCTTAAAGAAAGTAACTTAGTCATCTAATTTCTGATCATAGAGGCTAAAATGTTGCTTTTGAAAAACAACAACTAAACCTAAAAAATATTGATTTCTCTGAATAATAAACGGTATCAGATAACTGACACATACTTTCTCCCAACAATATAAAAAAAATGTGTTAAAAGCTTAAAACATTAATGTCTAGATGACTCTGTCGGATAGCTACCAGCTGAGAAGCGGGAGCTTGACCCTAGCGCATCCGTGACTTTTAACAACGTACTGCGTTTACCGCTAAACGAAAAATTGAATTTTCTCCTCAACCACTTGACGTAGAGCAATAATTTAAAATACTGGATTATTTAGTTTTTTGAGCTTGATTTAATGGTGATAAGTAAAATTTATTTCGAGACAACAGCTATTTTGAAAATCCAAAAAATTGCTTTTTTAAACACTTTTTATTCCATAACTTTTGAACGCGCATTTTCTCGGAGATGCGGGTGGTGTCATTTTATCCACCATTTTAAGCTTAATAAACCACAAAATTTTAATCAAAATCGTTAGAGCTGTTTTTGAGAAATTTTGATTTTTGACGATTTTTGAGGGTTTTTGGGGGTAAAATACCCTTAAAAATCAAAAATTCAAAAAAATGAAAAAAAAAACGCCTGGAATTATCGTGGATTTGGACCTATATACCAAATTTCATTAAAATCGGACCATTAGGGCATTCTCTAGCTCTGTTTACATCCTGACACACACACACACACAGACATCACTCCGAAAACCACTTTTTTGAACTCAGGGGGAACCAAAATGAATAAATCCACCAACAACTCAAATTCGAAAATTTTGACGAAAACAATACTTTCTCCATATACTATGGTATAGGGGGAGAAAGTAAAAATTAATTTACAGTAGATATCGCTATTAAAACAGATATCAAATTAGAGGTGGTCACAAATTATTGAAAATAACACAGTGCTAGAAGTCACTAAATTAAACCCCTACAAAATTATTCTAATTCTATACCTAGGCACTATTGAGTTGAAACCCAAACATTTTACTCTCGCTATTCACACGCCCAGACTGTGTGGTGGCGGCTCTCAATAATAGGATAGTGGACCTCATTTTAAATTTAAACAGCAATTTTCAGAATAATTAGTGGTTAAACTAATTAAAATGCTTAAGCAAATTATAAACTATACAATGCATTTGAAGAAATAAAAAATAAATGTAAATCAAATAAAAAACTCCAAAAAAACTGTGGTTTATTGGGACCAACAGATTTTCTTCTTTTTATCAGTACCATGTATACAAATAGATCTGAATTTAGATTATTTTAATATCAATTTATTGCATGCTTCAATAATAAAAAAAAAAAAAAAAAAAAATTGAAGCTAACAAACTAACCTTAGCATTATTTTTTTGCAGCAATTGAGACAATATCCTACCAAAATAGTTGCACCAGTTAGAGCTTGTTCTTGTTTCAGATAACAATAAAAATGATGATCAAACATGGTGAAAGAAGTTTGAAGGAGTTGCAACAAACGCTTGATTTGAGCGCTGCAAAATAAAACTAAAAGACAATAAAAAACACACAATTTTCCATTATTTACCTTAATAACCTTTTAGAGGAAAAAATTAGGTGAATGATTCAGAAAAAATCATGAGTGAAAGAGACAAAGAAATTTATTTGTTGTATTTTTATCATTCACTGTTGAATCTAATGGTGCCGGTTTGTTATATGGATACAATGTTATTGTTACGTTTGGCAATTACGTTTGATATTTTATTAGGTACTCAATATGTCAGAAATACTTTCAATCATTCCAAAAAAGTCATGTGGTATTGAAAAATCAGCATGCCAATGTCTGTACAGCTATACATGGGCAAGGTCAGTTCGTTGACAGGTGCTTCCTTTTGCCACCTGGCATTAGCGGTTTATTTACCGAGTGATTTAATGTGAGTGTTATATTCACTAGGAATGAACTTTTGTAGTATTTTTGACATTTGATGAGCAATAACATACATATGCTTACTGCAGTAGCACATTATAAACTATCTGAGTACTTGTAGTGTCGGATATCAGGAGGAGCCACAATTAAATAAATAAATGTCTTTTGCAGAAAAAAAAAAAACAGGCAAAACAACTTAAGTGTACTTTAAAAAATGTGTGAACACCAACAAGCACTGACAGTTTGTAACCGAAAAACAAAACATAGAGTAGATTAGTCAATGTTTCAAGCCTGAACATGTGTGAACCACTGACGTATACTAAGTATCGGAGGGGTGGGGGGGGGGGGCGGGCGGGGGGGTCGGTTGTGGGAAGGTCGGATGATAGACATCTTACCATGGTAGAATCCTTAAAAAAAAAAAAAAAAAAAATAGTAGCAATTTAATAAATATGTTATTGGTTGTGTGTCATAAAAAAGCTCATCTTAAAGCTTTAAAAATTTAAAATTTTTTTTTGTGTTAGGTATTTTATTCAACTTGTAGTAGTCTACATAAATACTTTATTCATACTCATTGAAACACACAGTATCAATGATAATACCCCCGTCGCAGCAGACCTGCGTACTCAGCGAATTTCCAAACAATCTTGAGATATTGTATTTTCCTCATAAACACCATAAGAATGGGTATGTAGGTTTGCTACCTTGGGATGTTGTTAGAAAAGGTTAGTTTTGTTAGAAAAATATAATAGTTACGTTTGGTAAATGTCAAACTGTATCAATATTCAGCACTTTTTAATTTTCCCCATAAACCCCAAGGGGGTGAGTATGTAGGTTTGCCGCCATATGGGTGTTGTAAGCAAATATCAGTTAAATAATACCTAGTGAATGTACATACCAAATATTATCAAGTTATGGTGTTCTTTTCATTTTCCCCATAAACCCCATAGGGGTGAGTACGTAGGTTTGCCGCCATGTGGGTGTTGTAAGCAAATATCAGTTGAACCCTACCAAGTGAATGTACATACCAAATTTTATCAAGTTATTCCAATAAATAAGCGAGATACAGGGTTTCGTTGATTTCCCATAAGATTAACATGAAAAACCTATTTTTGGCTTTTCTCCGTAACCTGTTCAGCCAAGTTAAAAATTCAAAATACTAAATTGTTTGTTTTTTAAGCTCATTTAAATGGTTTTAGTTAAAATTGTTGAATTCAGAAAATTATGCTCAAAAAATGCAAAAAAAAACCCATTTTTGACCCTTTTGAAACCCCACAAAACCCCGTTCCCATAACCCGATCATGCTGGTTCGCGAACTCATGAAAATAGACCTTGTCTTACACCTTCATACCAAATTTCATCAAAATCGGAGGTCCCCTTCAAAAGTTATCAGTACCACGGACACATAGATATATATATATATGAAAATGATCTAACGGTGTTTTTGGCTTCTGGGGACCTCAAAATGAAAAAGTAACATGGTCCCGGGCTTAGGTCTTACCATGGCTACTACCGTAATAGCGTATTCCCTATAGGGAAATTCGCTAAAACTAAAAGGATGAAAGTAAAAGTTTGTATGCTAGGAGTTTTTATTAAAATTCTCTTTATACCTATGTACAATATAAATCTAAGAGGACTCAGTCTATTACAAATATTGCACTGTTAGATATAAAGAATCAATTAGTTAACCATCAGGTTGGATTTAGTTTTACAGTGTATGCTAAGCCCAAAGTTGATAGATGTTTCAATATATGAGTGATACAAAACTATGACTAAATAGAAATAGATTGATATTTAAAATAAATTTATTTTTAAGGTTGATTTTAGAAAACTGTCTGGAGTTTTGTATTGGTTATTAATATTACACTCTAAACATGTGTACAATGCTTTGCTATCTTCATAAGTGGCAAATGAAATAGGCAAGTTTTACAGCCACAGAATAGCATGTCATACAGCAAATGGTTTGGTCCCGAGGTGGCCAAGAGAGTCAATCGTAATTCAAACAACCTACCAAGTAAACAGCTCTTTAAATGTTAATGACAAGATGGATGAACTAGACATTGATTCTTATATTCTACACAAAAATATTAAAAGCCTTCTATAAAAAGGTTATAACTTAGTTGCAGGAATAACCCACCGGCTAAATAAATGGTTGACAAAGTTAACTGTCAAAAAATCACAGTTCTAATCAATGTAGAATTAAATTTTCTACGTTATCCCATTTTGTTCACCTCACTGGAATGAAGACTAAATTTAAGGGATTGCAGCTATTAGTATTAGGACATGGTTTCTGTTTTTTACAAAGTATGAAACCCTAAACATCTTCATAAACCTGCACAATTTGAACTATGCAAGAAATCTCATGCATCTACATTAATAAAATCTACATTTCGTTGGAATAGTTTCCATTTAGTTGTAGTTTAGGTATAATTTTCTATTTTCAAATTTCACTTATTTTATAGCTGACCAAAATGCTAGAATTAAGTACAAACATAATATAAAAGTTCCGATAAAAGTGAAACAAAGGGACATGGCATGCCTGACGCTAGCGTGTTCGATATGCTTTGTCAAGTAAATATCCAGCAGTGTCCGAACAATATGCTGACCATCAAAGTAAAAACACGGTATGATGTTCAACAAAGCCATACCGATAGAAAACGAAGTGATGTACTGACAAAACATTCGTACTCGCTCTGGAATCGTCGATGGAAACATGGAGTAAAGGTTTGTATAGTCACTGACACTCACGGTGTGGAACACTTCTGCTGGGTGACCGAGAAACAGGACAGTTCGGTCGGACTTGGTCCGGAGGGTGACCAGTTTGGTGGAGTTCTCCAGTGAGGGACGGAAGCAGTGAAGCGTATCCGGACAGTCGTGAGAGTCGTAGCAGGTCGCAACCGAGTGCTCGACCACGGTGCGCGCGTTGAGACACGAGTACTGAGGCAGCTGCAGGGGCTCGTCACTGCTCTCTAGGTACTCAAAGCACAGGTGTCGTGGCGCATTGCTGTTGCAACATTCCACCACTCCCATTGATAAGTGCTTTGCTGTAAACATTACTCCATTTTATTTAGGAACAAATCCTTTGTAATTAAGTATCATGATGAAAAAGTTGTATTTTTAACTCAATAGTGATTGTTTTGGAAAAGATGTCATAAACTCACTGGTATTTTATTCAAATAATTGCCTCTAATTTTTGTAGACAGAGAGTAAGATCTACATTAAACATTTAATCCGAACACCTCTGAGAAAATCCTTGGTTGAACTACAAAATTGCTTAACTAGAGCTCGGAAAACTATGCAAATCTTTTGCAGTCATAATTCAATCACAGATTCACATAAAGTTATCATAAAGTCCAAAGTCCTAATAAGTTTGTTTCTTTTAAAGATGAGATTGTTAACTCACTCACTCGCCCCTTGCTTCAATCACTTGACCTTCAAAATGTTTTAATATACACCTAAATTTGATGCACTCTGGTATTAATTTTCTGAATCACATGTTGGAACTGTAACAAATGGGTTTAACTTCTTCATTTATCAGGTGATTTTACTAGTGTTAAACATTCTTTTTGTTTTACAAATTGCATTTCAATAAATTACACTTTTTATTTTACTTTATTTTTAGTATCTAAACAATCTTCATCATCAATATAAGTACGATTAAAAATTACCAAAATTTTATTTGTGCCATAATTTGTCATGATTAAAAACCACACGTTTATAATGGAACACGTGGTCTGTACTTTGACCGTTGAGTCAGCTGTTTCCAGCTTTTCTTTGTTTCGATTTTTAACACGTTGCTGCTGCTGTCTCCGATCGGAGATGGGCCCGGGCACTACTTGGATGAGTCCGTCACCGATCGGAGACTTTCTGCAGTTCTATTTGGAAATGTTTGGCTGTCCACCAGCGCTGCACGAAACACTCAGTTGAGAGTTGGCGCATCTAGGCGACGCATGTCGAATGTCAGTTTTCGCTTGGGTAAGGCTACCCGCCATTTTTGTCATCACAGTGCGTGTAGAGGGTGTACCTGGAACTTTTAAGGGTGGTAAAGTGTTAAGTTAAAAGAATTTCCATGTTGATTTTTACTAACATTTTTATATTTCTATAGCAAAACTTATTAAATTTAATCATAAAACCATAACAATCGAGTATTAAACAGTATGTTCCACTCACACGTTGCTGCCATCTCGTATTGGAAACTTCATGTTTTAAGGTTCAAAATTAATTTTAAGTAACAAATTTTATATTTCTCTAGCAAAACTTTTTGAATATTATCACAAAACAATCAATAAAAATCAAGTACTACAAACTATGTTTCACTCACACGTTGCTGCTGTCTCTGATCGGAGACTGAATGGCGGCTAGCCTTTTTTAAAAATTTACATTTTTTGCTAAAAACTTTCATTTATGGTGCAAAACTATCAAATGAGGTAAAAAAAAAATTTTGCATCCTGGTAACCTACACGTCTCAGGCCACTAGCAGCTAAAGTGTTAACTAAAATTGAAATATTTTATTTAAATTACAGCATAAAAAAAACTTGGCACCTTTATTTATTTATTTATTTATTTTTTAATGCTGTCAGAATCACTCTAAGGTAAGGTAAGAGCAACAAACGGAGGCTAGAGTCCAGATATATCCCCTCACACGTATACTCACCCAACTTCAGAACATCTCAGTTAAAATATTATTTTTAACTAAATAATGTTAATACTTATAGATTCAATCCATATTTCCTGGAAAAATTACATCAAACACTATCGATTACTTCAATGAATTGTTTTAAATTAACGGTCAACCGTCCAAATGTAGCTTATCAGAGTACAGAACTAACAGTACTTAATAATCAAACCATTACTGCTTAGTATTTAATTTTGAGTTGAATACAAACTTCAAAATAAGTTCAAATTCAAAAGATGGTTTAAAATTATAATAATTTGAATAAAGATGTTCACTAGGTGACTAACGTAGCGGTATTAAGCCGGGCCCAGGTTGATCCTAATCCCTTAATTGTGTATAATCAGCCTGCATATGCCTGACTAAAATAATTGTTCTCCAACCATAATCCGAGTTTAGGGCCCCAAATTACTCAATCACCCCAATTATTCACCCTTATTTAACTTTGAGCAAAGAACCAACAAAGAGGGAGTCTAATGTATCCACGGTGTAGCATTTGACCAATAGTTGATGTTCATAATAAAATCAACACTAATGGTTGGATGGTATCTGAAAGAGAGAAAGGATGATATTTGTAAACTGACAAACCTAACACTTACCAGGCACAGATTCATCATGCTCTTTAATGAATTCTGACTGCAAACAATAGCCAGGTGTTGCCAACCTTACAGCTCGACCCAGACAGTTTTGCCAACTATAGGCATCGGTCACATCACACTCGTTCACTTTGGTCACCAGATCCTTTTCCATTAGTCCTCCCATACCATACACAGGTGAGTCCTGTGAAATTAAACATTTTACAACTTAATATGTTATTAAAGATCTCTCTAATTTGATATTAAAGTGTTCAGCAAAATGATTGACACAGATGTTAACTCGAACAACTGGTCGAATATCTGATACCTAATATCATCTTGTACAAAATTATGACAATTTCACAATAACAAAGAACCCTTCCACGAAGACTTATTAATTGAAAGAATACCAACTGTCAATCCAGAAAGAATCAAATGGAACAAATGCTAAGTCTACTGAACGTAAAAATTACAGTACCTGTGTTATATCTTTACATTATCATATGTTTTAAATTCTTGTTGTTTATTTATATTTTCTAAAATCATGTGCTTTTTGTTTTGTGTTCATTATAAATGAAGTTTAGGAAATACACATTTTTATTCAAGCTATTTATTATTTAATTATATTAATAGGAATACTTCAAATGGCGACGAGGTCAAACTTGTGTTAATGAAAAACAGTTGCTGATGTGTTGAGTATACTTTTCAAGTGTTATTTCAAGTTTTATTGCCATAATTGCACTTATCATACTACACCTATATACGAGATGGATGAAGATCAGTTCAACAGATTCTTACAAACCCTTACCCAGACTTTGCCGCAAATATCTTTACATGGATCTACAACTGCGAGTAATATCTCTCCTTTTGAGAATTTTGATTGTAATGTTGAAAAATTTTGTTCTTATTTAGAACGTTTCGAAAACTATGCATCAATGAAGAATATTGCTGATGAAACAAAGAAGGCACAGCTTCTACTTACTTCCATAGGGCCAGTCACTATAACAACTTGGCTGCATATTTGGGCCCGGAAAAACCATTAAAGTCCTTGGATTATATGACCCTGTCATCAGCCTTTGCCACCCTCCTTTCACCCCCTAAGAATGTTGTTGTCTCTCAACATTATTTTTTTTCTTGTTACCAAACTGAGACTCAATCTATTGCTGAATATGTTGCAACTTTAAGGCGTCTTTTGACAGACTGCGAATTCCACATAGAATGTGAATGTAAATTAAAGATTTCAATCTCTGAAACGTTCATCCGTGCTCAATTCATTCGAGGGATTAGGGATGAATGGATTCGGGAACTTTTATTACAGACTAATCTTACAAAGTTTGAGGACATTTTGGCCAAAGCTATTGCGCTTGAAGCATCTCGGGTTCAAAGTAAGGAACTGGGTAATAGAGACGTGGTTGCTTCACTAAAACTATGCGACTTTACAAATTCTGACGTGAGTAAGGTTACTCAGTCTCGTCGTTTTCAAAATGAGAAGAGAGGAACATACCCTGGTCAGCAGTCTCGTAGCAGCAACCCAAGTACTACATTTTCAAGTAAACGTTTGTCAAATCAGAAACGAGCATTGTATAGCTCTTTGGGAATTGAAAATTTGTGTTTTCGATGTGGAAAATCCTCTCATAAATCCAATGAATGCAAGATTGATCCAGAAGACCTTCGATGCCAATCATGTTCTACAAGGGGCCATGTAGCTAAAGTCTGTATAAAAACACTAACCAAATCAACTGCATCAAACCAGATTAATTACAATTCTGATCACAGTAATTTGGACTCCCTTGATTCAAATAAGTGTTTTGGGGTTAATGCCATTTGCCCCATCCAGAATAATGTTTTAGATTTGTATGAGCTCACTACTTATCCTGAAAAATACATTATTACGGTTAAATTAGAAGGCGTACCCATGGAGATGGAGGTAGACTCAGGAGCAAAATTTTCGATAATTCCTGAAGACAAACTTCAAACCATTAAACTGAAAAAAGAAATTAAACCTTCAAAAATCAACTTTCGAGCTTTCTCTAATGACATAGTACCTTGCATGGGGAAGGTTGATGTTGACGTCAACTACAAGGATAAACACATATTTGGTGAACTCTACGTTGTACCCCCAGGACACGACGCTCTCCTTGGTCGTGATTGGATCAGAGGACTAGGCTTGGAATTAAAGCAAATTGACAAAGACATGGTGCACAAAGACAGTTGTAATGCTGCAGATAATCCAGACCCTGCTTCTGTCACACTTAACTCTGTTGACGTCCTAACTGAGTTCCCTAATGTGTTTGAGGAAAAGATTGGTTGTGTTCCAGACTGTACAATATCTCTGAAACTAAGAGAAAATGTGATGCCCATTTATACCAAAGAGCGAGTTGTTCCTTTTGCACTCCGTGAACGAGTAGAACGTGAGTTGGATTCTCTCGAACAGGCAGGCATCATTACACCAGTGAACACAAGTGACTGGGGCTCCCCGTTAGTGGTAATTCCAAAGCCTGATGGAGGAGTTAGACTTTGTGTGGACTATAAATGTGGGGTTAATGAGCGGTTGGTCTCTGCTAACTTCCCTATTGAACGGATTGAAGATGTTTTAAATAGTCTTCGGAATTCACAATACTTTTGCAAATTAGATTTATATAAAGCTTATCTACATCTTGCTGTTGATGAACAGAGCAGCTTAATACAAACCATTTCAACTCATAGAGGGACATATAAAATGAACCGCCTGAGCTTTGGAATCAAAACTGCTCCATCCGAGTTCAACCGTGTTATCTCCCAGATTCTGAAAGGTTTACCAAAGTGTGCATTCTATTTTGATGACATTTTGGTGCACGGATCCACCCTTGAGGAATGCAAACAAAACCTCAGATTGTGCCTCAAGAGATTGTCGGAGTATGATCTACACTTGAACAAAAACAAGTGTTCTTTCTTCACCACTGAAACTGAGTATTTAGGTCATATTATTTCCAAGAATGCAATAAGAAAAAACCCAAAAAAGATTCGAGCGGTGTCCGAGTTACCACGACCTCAGAATGTTGATGATGTTCGCAGATTTTTGGGTATGTTAACATACTACGCACGGTTCATTCCGGACTACTCAACGATTTCTTTTCCACTTAGGAAACTTCAATCAAAAGGTCATCGTTTCAAGTGGGACACTAAGTGTGAAAATGCATTTATCAGTCTCAAAGCTGAAATGTGCAGCAATAGAGTTTTAGTTCCTTTCGACCCAACATTACCAGTTACATTGACCACGGACGCTAGCCCTGTAGGTGTTGCTGCGATCCTCAGTCGTTCAGTGGATGGGGAAGAGAAACCTATTGCGTATGCCTCTCGAGCTCTTTCGCAAGCAGAGATGAACTACAGTCAGTTGGATCGTGAGGCACTGGCTGTGATATTTGCAGTCTCCCGTTTTTACAACTATCTGTATGGTAGAAAATTTATATTGGTGACTGATAACAAGCCACTTCAGCGAATCTTTGGACATAATAAAGCCCTTCCACAGATGACATCTTCAAGACTATTAAGATATGCCTCATTTCTGTCTCAGTTTGACTACCAAGTTCAAAGCAAGAATTCAAAAGAAATACAGAATGTCGACTGTCTTTCACGTGCACCATTACCTGGTACTAGCAACACTATGGACGTTTTTATCAATAAAGAAGTACTTCAAATACACTTGGACTCCATTTTTCACATATCCAGTACAGCTATTACGGCTGAGTCGATTGCTGCAGAAACATCGTCTGACCCAGATCTCCAAAAGATCATAAAAAACCTAAAAACTGAAAATCAAGATTCACCTTTTTCTATTTCTAATGGTATTCTCTTCAAGATGGATCGCGTTGTAGTCCCACGAAGCCTTCGATCGTCCATTTTAAAAGAACTCCATACCACTCATGTGGGAATAACTAAGATGAAACAACTGGCAAGACGATATGTGTATTGGGAAGGTCTTGACAAAGACATTGAACGCATTGTTCGTGGATGTACTGAATGTGCTCTTTTGAGACACAACCCTCCAAAAGTTGCTGTGCACCCATGGGATGAACCAGACAATAATTGGGAGCGTCTCCATATTGACTACATGGGACCGATGGATGGATATCATTTTTTACTGTGCGTCGACGCAAAATCTAAGTGGCTGGAAGTTCGTGTCATTCGAAATGCACCTACAACTCAAGTTACAACCAATTTATTAGAAGACATATTCTCTACTCATGGATACCCTTTACAAATTGTCTCAGATAATGCTACAATTTTCACATCTGACATATTCAAACAGTATTGTAAAGAGCGTGGAATTCTGCAACGTTTGATAGCGCCTGGTCACCCTGCGACCAATGGACTAGCTGAACGTAACGTGCAAACCCTGAAACGGCGGCTAAAATCTATAACTAACGAACCAGGTACAATCCATGATAAAGTTAGAAAGGTTCTTTTCCATTATCGAGGTACCCCTCTTTCATGTGGTTCTTCTCCCGCCGAATTGTATTTAAATAGAAAACTGAGATTGAGGCTGGATGCAATATTTCCAAAAGATGAACATAAATTGGAAATCCAGTCAAATCCCGTTCGTACATTGCATGAGGGAAGTAGAGTCCAGGTCCGATTGCACAGAGACAATAAAGATGTCTGGGATTTTGGTGACATTGTTAAGCGCCTAGGAACTCGGCATTATTTAGTGAGGTTGGATAGTGGGCGACTTATTAAACGCCACATTAACCAGCTGGCTTCAACTCAAGTCCCTTCTCTTACAAAACCTTTTTTGAGTCAGAACAGTCAAGGATACACCCATCGACCGATTTCATTCAATGTTCCCTGGAAAGTTCATGGAGGAACAACTCCCAAAAACACGCAAGTCCCAGGGACCCAGCCAATGCCAGTTATTGAAAACCCTCAGGAATGTCAAAGAAATTCTCAACCTCGTGGGGAGGAACCTCGCCGTGAGTATCAGAGGCCTCAAAGAGAAAGACGCCGTCCAGCATACCTCAAAGACTACGTCACCCATGCATAGAACTTGTTTTTTTTTCAGCGGCGGATAATTGTTATATCTTTACATTATCATATGTTTTAAATTCTTGTTGTTTATTTATATTTTCTAAAATCATGTGCTTTTTGTTTTGTGTTCATTATAAATGAAGTTTAGGAAATACACATTTTTATTCAAGCTATTTATTATAGGAATACTTTAACCTGTTTATTGTACTGATGCTACAAATTTTTGAAGGTTGTTTGCTTGGACCTTGAAAGACACACATAAATTGTGAAAAAAGTATGCTTAGAACATTGTTCAAAACTTACATGATTTTATGTTGAATGGTTTTTTAGTTCTGATTCTAAAAATGTAACCAAGCCTGGGAGGATCTCGAAAATGCATCTCTGCCCGCGATGCAACACCAGCTCGCTGGCTTAGTTTTAGACAAATTAAGCATTATGCCTATTATAAAATACCTCTACCACAGTGCACTACTATAAACTAGTGGCATCTGTATAACAAACAGGTTTAAAAAACCAAGGCCAGGTCGTGGACGGGAGCGTCCTTCGCCGCTCTGTGAAGTCACTGACTGTTGATTTGCTTTGTGATTAACTGTGCGTGTTATTTTCAATGTGAATAGCTTTTGTTAATATCTTTGATATATTTAGCAAAAACATCCAAAAACTAACCGCCACTGCACGCTCTAAACATGGCTTACTACATATAACTAATCGAGCGTCGGCTTGGGGCGGAGATGCGTTCGCCGCGATCTACGGTGACATTCAGGACTCAAAAACCAAAAAAATTGGAAACGTGTAAATTTCATACAATGTTTAGTAAATATTCTTCTTTCAATCGATGCGTTTACTTAAGACCTCATATTAAAATAAGAAAAATTATTGAGCTCACGTGCAACAGACACGTACCGGAATTTATGAGTGATTAATAGCTTTGTATGTTATGTTTATACAAAGGGAAAAGAATGTTTATTTAATAAGGATATTCACACATACAGTACGAGAGCACAACATAAGGTACATGTTCCCCGAGTTAGGTTAAGTAAAACTATAAAAACCATGTAGAGTTAGGATTCTGGATCAGAATTAGGAACTGTTACATTATCTACCTTATGATTTTACCTGCCTGCCTGTGGGTATCATACTTGCCCAATCAATGCTATGTATCAACGTTTTAACCATCATGATTTGCTCCCTCTCAGACATGGTAGCACCAAAATGACGATCGGGAACGGACAAGCAGCCGTTGGCGATGAAACTGTGTTTAACAGACAGTAATACTAATCTTATGTCAACGAAGCTCCTAGCGTATAAATGGGTCTGCAAAAGCGACAGAATCTGTTTATAGTTACCTAAATTCCATATTACATCGACGGTCGAGCAACGAAACACCCAACTAAAAGATAACGATTAAAGAACAATAGAACACTAACACAGAGTTTTAGAAGATATCCGAAACTGAATCATCTGGAAATCGTCAATTGAACTGATATATTTAGTAATATAACATGGAACAAGTTGACTCTTGTCTATTTTTTTTGTAGGAAACGCCTGGGGCTTAACATTTTATTTCCAGAATACCGCGGCCGGATTATCCGGTAGCCGCGAGGCCGGACTAGAGGGCTTCTACTGTAATGTATTTTTATGGACAATATGTTTTTATAGCAGAACACAGCTAACATCATTAAAAAGAAAAGATTTATTATAAAAGAGCACTTACTAACTGTACTGCTTGTATCTGTACACCGTTTCCCCAGTCGTAGAGGGGCAAAAGTAGCCAAGGAGTGGCGAGTAACACACACATTGCTGCCAGTGCGAGCACCGCATTGTGCCATACGCCAGCACACAGCACGCGCAACTGTCGAACCGGTGACAGAAGCTCTAAACTCTCCAGTGACACGTATGCAACAGGTACGCAGAATAACACCACCACACCAACACCGGCTACTCGCCCGTCCTCCCTTGACAGACAGGAATGTATTGGTTTATTACAAGCAGTGTACTTCAGCTTACGTAGATCCTTTCAACTGACTTTCATAGGACCGGGCCTAGGTTGGATAAATTTATAGGTTGGTTAAAAAGAGACAACTAAGTGTAATATACATTGAAATGAATGTACAGTATATAATTCAATTGTTAAAAAAATAACCTGTCAATAATAAAAATATACTACACACACGTGAAGAAAAAGCGGAAGAGCTGATTTTATATTGGTCATAAGTGAAGTTCCAATATATTGTGAGTTTCCCGTGTGATTCATAGCAAACATTTGTACATAGGATAAAATTTTTTTCCAGTAAATCAATAAGGTTGGGAACAGAGGTCACTTGATTCCTAGAAAAGGTCGGTTGAATCGACCATCTTTAATTTTCAGGGCAGATAAACTCCTCTAATTAGTGCTAGGGCAGAGGCAGTTAATTTGAGAACTAGATTAAGAAAGGGTCTACTGTATCTGTATTAACTACGTATATTATCTGTTTACTTCATGTACTCTATGAAAGTATAGTATTTCAAGTCTCCTTTAAAAATATTAAACATGGTGATTCTACTCTAGGGTTTAATCTTGATAAAGCTAAACCCTAAAAATTAGCTAAAGCTAAAAAATTTTTATCTTAATAATGTTTACCTTATTGCAGCAATTGCATGTCCTATTTCATGGACTATGGTGCAAAGGAGGAGCGTTAACATGTAGTAGCCAATATCTGATATTGGAATGTTTAATCCGGGTACCTGTAATATAAAAATAACAAATATCTCATGTTATAAGATTGTGTGAGCTTGAGGGGGAATATAGACAGCGCTGACAATTATCTTGCAGCTAGCCATAAGTTTGACTAGGACGCAAAGAGCTTCCACTGGTAAATCAGGCTGCAAAATTACAGATGATGGAAGAATCTTGTGTATGGCAATAAGGACACCACCACCATCTTGCTTGCTACTAGTTAGAGGTGAATGATCCTTACTTAACGCAACATAAACCAAGTTCAGAAAATAAGATTGTGGAATTCAATTAGGTTTCAGTGAGAATAACAATATCATATGAGGAGACAGGGGTGAAGGCATGCAAAGAGGTAAACTTAGAACGAATAACATTAACATTTTCATACAAAAAAGACAGTTGTGTGGTGCCGTTGGTATTGATGCGTTTTTTTTTTTTTTTTTTTTTTTTTTTTTTAAGAATGAGTTTTGGAATACCACTGACATATTTGATAGTCAAATTTTTCTCTCCTGATCCAGACCGACGAGGCAACTCTTCTCTAAGATTTTTTAAATGCTCTGCTTCTTTCTTGGTTCTGACGCGGCCGATTGATACATTAGAGAACTCATCTCCTAGCCCACAAAGGGATCCAGTAGTAGCAGCCTTGGTGATCTTGTGAAGAGAAGCCTGTGTTCAATGATAAATTGAATACAGTTTTTTAACTCTTGTTGTCGTGTTTTTTTGTTTTTTTTTAACATGTTGGCAACCGAAGGTCGGGAATTCGGGTCGACGGGAGTTCCCAGCAGACCGAGCCTAGTACTCAAAACTCTTACCACAGAATGAGTCATTTTGACCAAACCCAAGGACTAAAATTTTTTCTCGTTATTTTATATAATTTGAAGTGTAATATATATATTTACTCATACAAATTGCAATAAAATATTATTTCAGTGCTGTTTTAGCATTTTTATTGCTTTATTTATGTGTGACGTCGGTCTATAGTAATATTTTATTCTATGTTTGTTTGCGATAGACCGACTGTCTCACATATGTGACATGAGTTGGATGACTGAAAAATCAATAAAAAATGGTTTTACTAAATAGAATGAGCAAAATACGACTAAAGGCAATATGTGAGCAGACAGAATAAATAACTTTGAAAATCTGTATTAAAAAAAAAATTAAGGTTGTATTCCTTATGCAACTGTCTCTTTTGACTTTTTTGGCGGATATTATAATGCAGAGTTAAGAATGTCGACACAATAGTGCAGGGTGTCTACTGATACTGGAAATACTTGAAATACTGGAATTTTATTTTCATACTGGAAATACTGGAATTATACTGGAATTTCAAAATAGATACTAGAATTTTAGAATTTTATTAAAACGCGTATTTTTTTAAATGCATAAGATTTTTTCATTGGATCCGTACATAATAATGTAAAAATATTTTACAAGTCATTTTTGCTGTTTAAGTATGTTTGCAAACCAAAATCAGAAAATTTGTAGTTCTCTTCAAATAGTTAATCAAGTAATGTAAACATTTGTGTAATGATGGAGCCCAGAAATGTTTGATTTTATACTCAAAATTTATTTTTCTTTCTTAAATTTTAATCATATTCTTCTTCATTTTTACTCTTAAGTATTAACCTATTTCATAATTTTTTGTAGTTAAATGTTCTTTATGATTATTTTTCATATTAAATAAACGCAAAACAAAGCGGAAGGAACAGAGGGCTGTAGAGTGAATTAAGAGCCTTCACAAAAAATTGTCAAAAAATATTAAACAAATGTTATTGTTGGAAAGTACTTATTAATCATGATCATTAGGGTTTTATCTTTAAACAAAAATCTATTTCAATATTGATTATATGAATAAATTGTCATTATTGTTACTCCATGTTTGAAATTATAGTTCGCGAGTGATACTGGAATTTTTTTTAAAATATACTGGAATTCTAAAATCAGATTTCAGTAGACACCCTGTAGTGCTGCAATATTAACGACACATTTTTATTATATATGTATGAAAAAACAAGAATAAAAGATTATATTTCATGGTTGATCATGTGGTAATTTCCTATTGCAGTATGGTACATGTAATTCACCCTAATGAAATTGCACTTACTATAGGTTGAGTTGAATAAAATCTGTTTGATTGATCGAATGACATATCAGTAAATGACCTTGGTAGCATGCCCTCAATTGGGCATACACCTTGATAAGACATCTATTTTACAGATCCCATTACAATCCTCTTATCGAGGTTCTACTACGTTTTTCTATAGGATAGTGTTTGAAACAGATTTTGGTAGAATACAGTTTTTACAATACCTTCATCTATAGGCCTAAGTTTCAATCACATATAAAGTTAGGCCAAAAATAATGAGAAAAAATGAAAACAGAACATAAAAACTTAACCTTAGCGAAGATGAAACCTTCTTACCAAAGGCTGAAGAGTTGCGACACTTGCGACTTCATACTTTCCATCTTGTACCAGGTCTTTAAAAAGTAGAAAGATCGAGCGGATTAGCAGTATTACAGCTAATGGCATTAGAACCAAGGCAATCCATGTTCCAGCAGAAAACCACGCTAAAAGAAGTTTAGGTCTTGTGGAGCCCCATTTTTGGATCAATCTGTTGAATGCAGTCGTATACCAGTGGAGACGGAAAGGTTTTACTTGAAGCCCAGTATTTTTTAAAAGACTTAAATACGGTAAGTGCATACATGACTGGAAAAAGAAAAACTCATTTTCATATTCTGTCAAGAATGATGAAGTTCTGATAATATCATAAGCAATACAGAACTAAATTTCAACTAAGTAGTTGACTAAACTAAGTTAGTTAAGATGTAAAATAAACTTACAAGCCATATAGACTGTACCGTACTGCACACTATGGTATTTGATATTATTCTATGAGTCATACAGATCAGTATGTGACATAACTGCAGGACAGGACAGAACCATGGCAGCATTGATATGGATTCAATAACTCCTTCCACAAGAATTCATCAGTAGGCTGATAATTAAAAGATACTCTACTTGCTCCCCTTACATCTAATATATATTCCATGAACAGAGATCTATGGTATATGTGGACATGACAGAAAAATTGATGCTAATATTTAAAAATAAATACTGTGCAGTTTCTTAACTGGGCTACCATACTATTTAATAAAAATATCGATTGATTCAATCAATATGGTTTCAGATTGAAAATTACAGTCAAATACAAATTTTAGGTGCTGTTTCTTAACTGGGCTGTCATACTATTGAATGAAAGTATCGATCGATATTGTATCAGACCGAAAATTACTGTCAAATACCAAGTTGTTGTTTAATAATGTTACAGGTTACATTAGCTAAAATTTGTTCTTGTTTTTGTTATTTTCAATATTACTTGTTTGCAATATATTAGTTGTATTATCAAAGGGTAGGCCCTAGATGTTTAATTATATTAGAACAAAACAACAAAACTAAATCAGGTGATAAAATCGTAATCCTAACGTGTAATTGTATCATCGATAGATTAGCAATATTATCGCAATATCGAAATTTCCACATCGATAATAGCGGTGGAGTCGGATAATGAAGTTTCGCCCAATTAGTCTTTCCCTACCGGTACCTACCAACCTTGTATGGCCAGCTATTTTATAACTTAGTATAGGCTACACAATCTTGTCCACTGAAAGTTCTTTTTCATGTCAGAGGTCATACTAAGAGTGCAGGAATGTACATTATAGCAAGCCAAGTAAATTTACCACATTCCTTGTGGTAATTAGAATTTATCCATAAATTTTGAGCATTCATTCCCTGGAGGTTAGATAAAATTAATTTGTGGTAATTTATGCCTAAAGATTTAAAATTAGTCTTCGGCCACATGGCAGTGATATTAAATTAGTCACATCAAACTTTTGAACATGCCCCAGTAAGTTAAAACCAAATGTAAGCCTACCAATTTTTTATATAACCGTAATATTTTATGTAATTTTGTTTGAAATAGGCAACAGTCTTACATTTCTCCACCCTCAGGAGAGGTTTTTTATAGCCACAAGACTGGCCAGTAGCGAACATGTTTGGCTTGAAAAAAGATAGGCTATATTTATCTTTATTTTTCAGTGACAGATGATCTATGTTTGTTTACAATCTGACAAATCTGAAGGTTAAGTTACAATTCAATGCTATTACTTAATACCTGTACCTTAATACCTTTATTGAAATGGCGACCTAATTCAATAGGTAGTTTAAAGCTAAGTATGAATGAGAGATGAGTGTAGGATGATTGTGGTGTGATCTTGTAATCTTGTTACTGACTAAGATACTCTTAAAGATACTCTTTAAATTTAAACTCTCGGCAAAACTTCGTTATCCGACTCCACCGTTATTATAGATGTGGAAAATTGCGATTAAAATTGGGTAGTGAAAACAATCGAATCAACAAGATATTGAGTTAAGAAATGTATTATAATAATAATCTAACCTAACTATCTAACTGTTAACCCTCCGTCACATTTATTGACAGCAATTTTTATAATAACAAAATCAATGGTGTTTGGAAACATTTAAAACACATAGGCCTATTCCCTAAATACAATAGCAAAAAATTACCATTTTGATTAGTATTTAGCAGCATTTGTGTGACGCCATTTTGGGTCTATCGAAGTCCGCTTCTTCTCACAATTAAGATACACTTACGCAATAAACTTGGGTAGTTTATTTTGTGTTGTTCTTTGATAATGTTATACAGCTTACATTAGCTAAAATTTGTACTTATTTTTGTTATTTTCAGCTACTGTACTTGTTTGCAATATATTTGTTTAGTTGTCAAGAGGTATGTTTAGCCTAATTATATTGGAACAAAACTAAATCAGGTTCGATAAAATCGTAATCGTATCGTGTAACTGTATCATCGATAGAATAGCAACATTATCGCAATATCGAAATTTCCACATCGATAATAACGGTGGAGTGAGATAACGAAATTTCGCCAAACCCTCTAGAAATAAATCAAAGGCCAAGGGGGCATAGCCCGAAACGGAGTTCATAAAGCTTATGATCTTGCAAATGCGCAAGATCATAAGCTTTATAATGACACCTCCATCTTAAAAATCGGTTAAGTAAGAAGGGAGAAAAGGGATGTAACTGGCGAAACCCTTATTGAATTATGATGGTAAGCTTATACACCATGCATACCTATAAAGGTGTGGAAGGTTTTCTTTCATATGCCTACTAGGCCTATACAATAATACCCCCCGTCGCAGCAGACCTGCGTACTCAGCGAATTTCCAAATTAATAATATTAATTTTGACCAGCTAAACTTGTAAACAAAATTTCATCACGTGCTCATAAATAGGGAAATAAATGTCTATTCTCCTTAATATATAGGGAAAGAGTATGCAGGTATGCTGCCATGGGGGACACTAAAAGTAGGTTTTTAGCATAGAAAAAATTTATTTCGACCATATAAAGCCATATAGTAAGTTTCATCAATATCTGTCCATAAATAAAAGAGGGTGCCTATTTTCCATATGATTAACATTGGAAAAAAGTATGCAGGTTTGCTGCCATGATAAGTACAAAAACCAAGATTTTTTACCTTAAATGGATGAATCTCAACCAAATGAAGCTAAATACTAAGTTTCATCACAAAATATTGGTTAATAAGTGAAATATTAACACATCCTTATTCTCCATAAGATTAACATTGGAGCCCCAAAAGACAATGTACTGTCTTTAGACTTTGTAATATCTCGGTAACCAATGGAGATAGAGCAAAGCTTCAAAATACTAAATTGTGTGTTTTTTTGAGCTAAATCCAATGGTAAAAATAAAAATTTAAAATTTTTAAAATTTACATATGAAAAATGCAAAAAACCCATTTTTGGGGTACAAAACCCCCAAAAACTACCCCTTCCGGTAGGTCGATATGTCTGGTTTTCGAACTCATCCGAATAAACGTAGGATTACACATCTCTACCAAATTTGGTGTCGATCGGACCATTTTTACGAGAGTTATCGTGTCTAGGGACACATACATATATATATATATATACATATATATATACATATATATATATACATATATATAAATTTTAATGACTATTATTTTTAGTCTCTGGGCACCTCAAAACGAAAAAGTAACATGGTCCCGGGCTTAGGTGTTTCCATGAGACCTACGGTAATAGCTTATTCCCTATGGGAAATTCGCTAAAAAGAGTATAATTAGGTTAAATGAAGAATGTTGCTTTATACTATAGTACATTAGTCCTTTGTGATCACTGAAAAAATGTTATAAGCTAAGCCTAGGAAAAAACTGAGGGTTATGTACCTAGAGGAAAATTGTTTCTGGACTTTATTAACTTAGACCAAGGCTTTTAACATAGACCGAAGAAATTTATGCCTAAGGTTAAACTTGATTTGAACTTACCTTAAAAAAGGTATCAAAAAAGTATGCACAGCAATGTACAACTGTCACACAAATTACAAAAGGGTAAATTTCGTCCATTGTGGACAAAGTTTATCATTATTATTTTTTTGAGATAAATAATTTATGTAAATTTAGGAACCATTTTTAGTTTTATGAAAATATGATAAACAAGATATTGCGAATTGTCGATTACTAATAACTCGATTATCCCTTCAAAAGTTTTAATTTACTCACTAGGCTTTAAGTCATGTTTCTAACCAACATCAACATCACGAAAATGTAAACAAACAAACAGATAAACCAAACACATGCAGTCGAAGGAGATGGTACAGACCTGCAGGCTGAAGATAATCACTATGCATTATATCATTGACTATGGATACTATAGTCTATATCATCCACATACACAGTATCCATAGCCAATGATTGTATTGAATGAACCAACAGCAGGTCAAGGCATGAAAAATAAATAAAGAAATTATTTATTCTTTATTTGTCTTAAATTTATCTTAGTCTTTATTTATTTTAAATTCCTTGCAGGTATATATGATAAATATGAATTTGAACGAACGGATATTTTGGCTCTTGGGGGCCCCAAAACGAAAAAGTAATGTACAACTTGTCCAGGGCTCAAGTCTTATCGTGACTACACCACCGTAATAACATATCCACTACAGGAAAATTAGCTGAAATTTGTGTTTTGTCTGCACATAACATTTAAATGGTTTTTGATAGTGAATAATTTTGCCCCTTGAATAATTTGTACACCTCCCATGTACATGGGCGGATTTAGGTCTAAGATTTTGGGGGTGCCAGCTATTCTAAAGTATGAGTCGTATGCTCATTCAAAATTCCATTTAAATGGCATGTTTTAAGGCATATCCCAAGTAGGCCCTAGGTGTTTAGGTATTTTTCTTTTATACATAAGCCAGCTAGCTACTTTTTATTTTATCATGAACTGGGATCAACAAACCCATAAATTGAAAGATAAATATTTACTGAGCAATGTGTGGAAATTTCACGTTTATAAGCTTTACGGTTTTTTAGTTCTGCTTCCTTAAACTCAGCTATCTCACCGATGATCGCGGTGAACGCATCTTCGCACGCGGCCGCGCGACACCGGGCGTAATACACGTAATCAGCCAAGTTTACAGCGCGCTGTTATTATTTCTGTTATTGATATATAGGCCTAGGTAAGAAATATTTTCAATAACTCAAAACAAATCTCACTGTAGAGATAAGTCATACACACAGTGCGTTTCGCCACACGCACAGGTCCTCGTGACCCATGTGAGGTTTTTTATTTTGATTTTTGTAATGCTGCCAATTTTGTTTATACAAATAAAGAATGGTTTGATTTGATTTGATTTGACATATAAGTCATAGACCGTAACTAACCCACCGATCAGCGTTGCGGTCTCAGGAGGAGATGCGTTCGAAGCTATATGGTTGGTGAAGACATGACTGATTAAGCAAGCACACCTCAAAAACTGTAAAATTTAGAAACATGAAATTTTCACATAATGTTTCACATAATAGTCTTCTTTCAATGTATGTGTTTTTTGAAGACCGCGGCAATCCGATGTACACCAAACAAGTAACGCTGCGTTTAATTTATTATTACAAAAACCCAAAATTGTACAATAGCTCATTTCAGTTTTAGAAAACTGTCTATCTAATTTGGAGTTTTATTATGGAAACCTCCCTAGAATATTGATTTGAACCATTGCTAGAAAAGTGTTTTTATCGTTATTTGTTAACCTATATTTAGCCTGCAATTGAGGCGGTGTTAATTTTTTGAGCGCCGGCTAGCTAAATATATTAGGTAAATAAACATTGAAGACACCACAACATTTCCATTTGTAAATATAATTATCTGTATTAACACAAAACAAAATGTTCGGTTAACAATATTTGTAATTAGATACTTTTCCAGTTCTGTCACATATAAATGTTGATATGCCTAAATTTCATATAAGTCTAAATATAGAGTACCAATCCAATCTTAATGAGAGACTTATCTTATTGAGGGTTGATGACTGCGAAGTTGACCGCTCTTGGCCTTGAAGAGAACGCTCGGCATGGATGAAGACAGATGTCCGAAGACGATATTCGGCGTTATTCAAATGAGTCTGTATTCAACGTCGGGATCAACACAGTTCAGACACTTTTTTTAAACTTTGATAAAATTCAACTCCGGTTTGAATGAGGGCAACTTTCACCGACGATTTAGTCTTTGACGACTGGTAAATTCGGGATTACTAAGTTCAGTTGTGGACCGGTATAACCATCGCAAAATGGCGCATGTTGTATAGGGTACCCTGAACTGCTCCGTGTAACTTATGATCGAACAAGGCGCGGTCTGTACCACTAAACTAGAATAGTTCTCCACGACTGTGATATTGTTCGGCTATCGACCGGAATGATGCATCATGAAATGGCGAACGTTGTATACGGCCTACACCCCGAACTGGTCCGTGTAACTAAAGACCGAGTGAGACGCGATCCGTGTAGCTTGTGATCTTTTCGACGAATGAGCTCCGGCTTCGAGTGTTGCTTGGTATCGACCGAGCAAGCCGCTCTGTGATTGGCTACGAAGTTTCCCGAAGATTTCCGAGTTCGCACGACCGAGTATTGATCGCCGACATTTCTAGAAAAAACCGGTTACTGCCCGGCCTTGACATACTATCCGGTTCAAACTGGATTCGTTTTTTCTATACGTCTGGGCCAAAAATAGACTTTCCACGAATTGTTTTGCTCAAAAAGCGTTAAAAATCAACTTTTTTATTATTTGACCGATCTTTATGAAATTTTCACAAAAGTTAGGGAATTTCGTTTGATTTATTTTGGTATATGTTTCATTTTATTCGGATTTCTAGTTTTTTAGTTATTTGTAATTTTCTATCCATGAACCATTAATTACGTTTCATCGCATAATTACATTTATGTTAGTTAATTATTTTTATTGTTTTATGACTTTTATTATTTAATAGACTTATTTAATTGAGACACCCATCACAGATACCCCCCAAAATTTAAAAAATGAAAATAAATTTTCTTTTTTTAAATTTTCTCCGATATGTCATCAACTCTCAAACCTATATTCATACAATTCTAACCTGTACTATCTTAATTTCTACTTATTTTTATTCAAAATGACAATATTAAATTTAATACTTGCAATCAAACAATTTTAACATCAATTTATTTTCTATGCATTACAAATGCATCGTCCTTAAGTTCTCTTCCTTTTATATATATATAAAACCAACAACTCACTGACTCACTACACTGCACATTAGTTTGGGCGTCCGGTTCACTATTGATACAAGTCCAATAGTCCACGGCCATAGGATAGTCTCTGTTGCTGCCATGCGCCGTGCAGTCTCAGCTCACCCAATCTGGACATACATAGTTTCTGTTACCATCATGATACAATAATTCCTATTTTATGAAAAGAAAAATCATTATTACACATATTTCATAATTTTTAATCAGTTATATATACTTAATATTTTTTTTTTTTTTTTTTTTTTTTTTTTTTTTTTTTTTTTTTTACTACCCCATTTCAAAATATATAATAAACTTTCACTAGTATATGAACACATTTCTTTCCCTAGGGTTCCACAATATTACAATTCTAATTCCTATTTTCTTAACTTACTAACAAATTTTCTATAAATGTACAAAAACACAAGGAAGAGTTCACCAAAGCTGTTGATGGAACTGAGGTTTTGACCGATTACAATAACAAGAGGTACGTAATTTCTGACGTGAATTGGGATGAAAATCCATCATC
This sequence comes from Neoaliturus tenellus, assembly GCA_030545055.2. NCBI lineage: Eukaryota > Metazoa > Arthropoda > Insecta > Hemiptera > Cicadellidae > Neoaliturus > Neoaliturus tenellus. Next base: position 26,329 of record JAQYXR010000434.1, on the reverse strand, counting down.
ACTTGATAGATATGGCACTCAAGTGTCATACATTAATTACTATAAAGAGAGATATAACATCAAAATCTCTAAATCAAAACACCAATCTCTGCTTATATAAAAAAAATTCCTTTTTTTTATATATATATTTTAAGATTTACATCTTATAAAGCTATTCTTATTCAGTTTGATTTAATAAAGATGAAATATTTCTTGACAATAAGGAATACAAAATGTTTTATACATTGAATAATTCATATGTACCTATCAATCTACTATTATTCATCTTCTAAGAAAAACAAATAACATCATAATTTAATACAGTAGTTAAAGTTCAATAAACCCTTATGAATGAACCAACAAAATTCTTATTCATTCAAGAAATGCAAAGAGCATAGTGTTTACATCGCGCGTCAAAATTATAGACACAAAAATCATCTTAAAACTATATGTGGCTAAGTATGTTAACATGTACCCCCCACAACTACCAGGTACAGAGGTAAAATGGTGATTCTACTAATCAGTGGGTCGAAAAATACGTATCCCATTCCATGCCTAGGCTTTGGAAAAATTGGGCTAGGGCATAAGGCATGTTTAAATTTGGACGGCTCCTGGCTCATGCCCCCATAACGGGTCACCCATATTGGGCCCTTGTGGTTAAATGGCCTTAAGGGGGCCTTGAAAAAACAATCAAGTCAATATAGTCTCATAATTCATCAATGTTTCAAATCGCTGACCTAACATGGGATTTCCCAGCTAGGTTCAGCCCACCACTTCCGTGACCATCAGAACTTAAAACTAAATAAAAACACATTCACGCTTTCTCCTTTCGCCAGAGCCAGAAGCGATTTGCTTAATCCTCTAAGGAAATCAAGCAATTTTATTACCATTCATCATCATCCGTGCGCTCATACTCTTAAGTCTAGTCTGGATAGCGAAAGAAATAATTTTATTATACATACTTTACTCTTTTATTTATTTATTACTTTATTCATTACTCATCTTTCATGCCAACAATATACTTCAGTCATTAGTTAAGTTATGTCAAATAATGTGATTATAAGTTCAAAAACAACTAAACAAAGTGACAAAACTATTTATATAAAATTATTTCTTTATGGTCGTCTTTCCATATGGATCATAAATTAATTTAATCCCCATATGGACTTGTATCTTTGATTTGATTTTGTTTAAGGGCACAAACAACAAGTACCTAACAACAAAAGCCCATAATATCCTACTCTATGAACCTTCTAAGCTGCCTTACATTATAAGTGCCTATAATTTCATCCGAAATGAGATCTCTCAGTACATAAGCATTATCTAATTTTACTCCTACTATTTCATACGGTCCTTCGTAAAGCTGAAAATATTTCTTTATTTTCTTACCTAATTTATCTGATAAATGGTGTGTCTTTACTAATACTTTCTGTCCTATCGCGTATTTAATACCTTTAACCTTATTATCAAATTTTGCTTTCTTTTTTTCTAATTTTAGCTTAACTAATTCTTTCACCAATACCAGCTGTTTGTCGTGATCATATTGCATTTCAGGAAAATCTATTAAATTTTTAAACAATGACTGTGGTCGTTTTCCAAACATCAAGCTGTAAGGAGTCTGTTCTGTTAAACTACTAACTGAAAAGTTCAAGCAATCCTGAATATATGACAGATATTCGGTCCATTTTGTATGCTGGTCAAAACAATATGCCCTACACATACGATTAATTTCTTTGTTGTACCTTTCCACAGGATTTGCTTGCGGATTATATACGGATGAATGTATACATTTTATACCCATATTGTTTAAGCTGTTATACCATTTTGCTGACGTAAATTGACTACCATGATCAGCAAGTATGCACTCTATTTTTCCTACTGTGTTACAAAAATCTTCAATTTTTCTAATCAAAACAGTTGAACTAGCTTTACGTATTGCATACAACTTAACATATTTTGTAAAAATGTCTACCATAGTGAATATATATTTTGATCCGAATCTACCTGTTGGCAATTCCCCTATCAAATCAATGCTAACCAATTGTAATGGCCTTTCAGTTGTTATTGATTTCAAACTTCCCTCATTATGTTTGTTGTCATGCTTTGTCTTTTGACACAATACACATTTTCTTAACTGTTCTTTAATAACCTTTTCCATATTATTAAACACACAAAATTCCCTTAAAGTTAAATAAATTCTATGAGCACCAAAATGTCCATATTTCCTATGAGCGAAATCAATCAACTGACTAACTTTAATTTTTGGGACACATATTCTCCATAATTCATCGTCGTCCTTACTATTCTTAAATAATAAACCATCATGTATTCTAAAAATTTTACTTATCTTTCGTTTGATTACACTATCGTCACCTTGCAAGATTTCAATGATTTTACCATAGTTGTCATCGTTTAATTGGCTTTGTTTCAAGTTTGACAAAATTTGTTTCATTTCACTTTCTTTGAAACCCAAATTTAATTTGTACTTTAATACCTTGACATTATTCTTTGATTTATTCTCAAGTCCATCCTCGTTAATACGAGACAGCACGTCACATACAACATTTTCCCTACCAGGTATATACTGTATTTCGAGGTTAAATTCCTGTAACACCATTACCCAGCGTAAAATTCTACCATGTGTTAATTTACAATTAGTCAAAAATGTCAATGATTTATGATCTGATTTAACTATGATTTTATGATGTCCAAGTAAGTAGGCTCTGAACTTATTACAAGCAAAAACCAAGGCTAGTAACTCTTTCTCAGTGATAGAGTAGGCTTTTTCTGTCTCCAGCAACTTACGACTCGCAAACATAATTACTTGTTGATGTCCCTGTTCATTTAATTGATATAACACTGCAGCAATAGCATTATCTGATGCATCAGTACCAATATAATATTCTTTCTGAAAATCAGGATGACTTAACATTACAGATTTTAAAAATTCTTTCTTTAAATTTTGAAAATCATCTGACTCCTGCTTTCCCCAGCTCCATTTATTTTTTCCATTCAAAAGGTGAGAAAATTTACTTGTAAATTCTGAATATTTATCATGAAAACATCGGTAATAATTCATCAAACCTAATACTGATTGAAGCTCTTTGACATTTCGCGGGTCCTTCAGTTCTAGAATTTTATTTACTTTCTCAGGATCCATCGATATACCTTTCGATGAAATTATGTAGCCTAGGAAGTTAACTTCAGATTGAAAAAACTCACATTTACTTAATTTAACAGTAGCACCATATTCGGCTAACCTACCAAGAACTAAGTCAATATGTTGCATATGTTCTTCCATAGTTTTGGAAAAAATAAGTATATCATCTACATATGTGGTCATAAATGAGTCGAAATCTCCTTTAAATATATGTGACATAGCTTTAATAAACGTAGCAGACGACGTTTTTAACCCAAATGGTAACCTACAATATGCATAATTAGCTCCATTAAAAATAAATGAAACATACTTCCGGCATTCCTTTTCAAACCTACTTGTAAAAAACCTTGTGTTAAATCAATACTACTTAAATATTTTATTCCTGCAAATCTTTGTAATATATTCTCTATCTTCTCCGTCCTCTCACAATCATTCACAATATACTTATTTATTTTTCTACTGTCTAGACAAATTCGTGTTGAACCATCTTTCTTTGTTACTGCCACTAAACTATTATTATATGGACTGTTTGTTCGCTCAATGATTTTATTTTCAAGTAGGCTATCAATTTCTCTTTGTACCTCGCGCCTTTTATTAAAGGGGATAGGGTATGATTTACCTATGTATGGATCCTCATTTGTCAAAGCTATCTCAGCTTCAAAACCTTTAGTTAAACCTGGCCTATCAGAGAATACTTGACCATTTTTGTCAAAAATGTTACATAAATCACTTAAATTTTTATCTGTCATGTCTGGATTTCTTTGTTTAATATTGGTAACTATTTCATTAATTAAACTATTTTGTATTACTTCTGTACCCATTAACTTTAATGTTTGTTCACTTTCATCATACAAATCACTTAATCTGTCTGTAGCAAAGCCTATTTGATTTTCAGAGTTCATTGTACTAAGAAAGTTTGAAATAATTAATCTAATACCATAAACACCTTTATTTTCATTGCTCCTATGTAATTTAATTACAGCTGACACATTTTCATTTTTTAACATAATAATATTACTTTCAAAATCAATTACTGCTTTAAATTTCTCAAAAAAGTCACATCCTAAAATAAATACACTTGGAATAGCTCTTACGATGAAACATGGTATGTCAAAAATCATATTACTCATTGTACATGGTAAAAATACTTGTTTGTGGACTTTCTTACTCCTAGTCCCCGTTACACCTTGAATTGTAACATTACATACAGGTAATTGTGGAATATCAATTTTATTTTCCCTTTTAATTAGGTCATATATGTCCTCAGACATAATCGTCGCTTGTGATCCAGAATCAACAATGCATTTTATTGGTGTAACACCTATCCTAACCTCTAATTCGGGCAAAGGTGAACTCACTTGATTAGATACAGGATTATTGTAGCTATTCTCATCTAACAATTCCTTCCTAATATCAGGACCCCCCATCATGTTAATTTCATCAACAGGATTTTTTATTTTACATGTATTCACTTTGTTAACTATACTTTGGCGTTTTAACCTAATAAATTCAACACATTTTTCATACACCAACTGTAATCCCTGTTTATTCAAATGCACAAAATCAGGCCTATACATTCCTTTAATAAAAATCTCCTTCTCATACAATTCCAAGTTAATCTGACCATCTTTCAGCAACAATTCGTTAATACTCATGTATTTAACTTTATTCATACCATCAAACTTCTTTAAATAATCATTTATTGCATTTACTTTATTTATATGATCGCTATCATTACTTGCAAGCTTAGGAATTACTGGAACTTCAATTACCAAGATATTTTTTTTTAACTTTATTAATCTTTCAATAAGTGTCTTATATAGGTCACAAATATGAGGTACAGTATCATTGTACAATAAATTATTAGCACCTAACCATGTAATAACACAACTAGACATATCATGTGGGCGTTCATCAATTAGCTTAATTAAATCTTGAATTTTATATCCCCCTACACAATAATTAATGGAGTTTTTTCCATTGGGTGCGCGCGACACAGGATTGTTTAATATCTTACTACCTAACCGTACACAGAAGCTATCACCTAGCATTTGAAAATTTTCAATCATTGGCTGGTATTCATTATTCTGTTTTACTAAATTTAATTTTATGTTATCATCTGTCCCGCGCGCAAACCTATCTCATTTCCTATCATTGTTCTTTTCCTGAGTAAACCTACCATTTTCATTTCGCTTTTCATGCTGTACATAACCTCTTTCATTTTTCCTATACCTATCATTTTGATCATACTTATCATTGGAAAACCTACTATTGGAATTACCCTTGTCATTACCATTAGAAAATCTACTATCAAAGGGTTTAGGCCTATGGTGTGAATCTTCACCGTCAATAACTACTGTCTCAGATAAACGTTTCAAAAATGCAATCAAAGTGTCTTTGTCAGTAATCTCTTTTGTACAAACTAGGGACCTTCCTATATCTTTAGGTAAATGATGACTAATTTGCAAAATAAACTCCTCAATCGTTAACGGGCGGTCTAAGTATTGATTCATGTCATAGTACTTTAACACATACGAAACTACATTTGTTTTACCAGGAACAAAATTACCTCCACTATATAATCCGTTTTCATGTTGGCGTTGAATGGCTTTACTCCAAAACTTGTTCTTAAAAGCATATTCAAAGTCTTCGAATGAGTTTTTATTTATTTATTTATTTATAAATTCAAGACATTACAAATATTGGCCTCGATAAGTTAACTACTTATCATCGAGGTCCAAATCTAACAAAAATTTAACAACAATTTAATACAAATTTTCTTAAAACTAATGTGGTGTGGCAAAAGGCTGGCCTCTCAATACTACATAACAAAATGGCAAAATGCAAATTACATGTGTCTCTTAAAACACCCGCCCAGCATCAATGCAAAATTTTTTAATTTTTAGAGTGGTAGCACTGCTCTCCCCACCAAATCGGAGAAAGCTCGTCGTGCCACCGCTACCAGCTGTTTCTTGAATGAAGACTGACAGAAAGAACATAACATGAAATTGAAAAATTACTAAAATTACCGAAAAACTGGGATTAAAACTATCATATTGGAAACCTTAAATAAATACTGATCCTATCCATATTGAATGTTCGTTGTGTATATGTGTGTAACATGTAATAACTGTGGTTGTTTAACAATGTAAATGTAATCTAAGTGGTGTAACAATACTAACCCAAAGTCTGTGAAGATTCTAACTAACAAACTCGGTTTATGTGGAGACAGTTGTAATTATGTGATATTGAATATCTGTGTACTAATCCATAAGTGTTAGTTCGTAGTGTGCTGTCTGTGTATTTGTGTTACTCAAAATTGGACCTGGCCCTTGGATGTGTAGGCCTAGGCTACTCTGACTTCCCCTTTGTAAGTAATGCAGTACATCCCCTATCTGTTCTCTAGCTTACAATCTAATTCCTTAACATTACAATATAATTTATGGTACGGTTTCTGAAATCCAGTACCGTAATGAAGATTAACATAGCCTAAGCTACAGTACTTGAGATCATTGCAACAGAAAAAACAAAAAACTAAGCTTACATGCTAAAACCATTACTTGAATCTTACACACTAAATAACAATCCAAGAGCTGACAAAATTACACATATATATAAATAAGCCAAAGTATAACAAAACACTCATAGAATAAAAACTTGATAATTTACATAACGCAATAACAACATCATAAAGCCCATCATTAGGGCCTAATACATTAAGAACATACTTAGCCTAACCTTAACTTCGGTCCAATTTAGGCCGATTGACTTAATTTTTTCTAAGGTTAAGGCTCATAATAATTTCTCTTAACCAAGTATTAGCTACACCTTTCATGTATTTTAATAAAATCAACTTATTTACCTCCCATGTCTCAATAGATAGTTCATTAAACTTCTTAGCAAAATTCAAGAAATAAATAGGGTGAATGACCCTTTCATTTTCACCATGAAAATCCACTAAGTATAACTCGGCCTGATTTAAAGCTACCTTTTCAGAATGTAACCTATGCTCACTGTCACCGACATTAGAGACACAAGGTGAATGACCTCCCAGTGTGTGACACTTGTCAGGCCTGTCAACAGGTCTGCCAACACTGCACATTTCAATTTCCCTACATAGCTCATTTTTTAGTTTTAACAATTTATCATTAAACATGGTTTGATTTTGAGAGATCTCATTTTGTAGTTGTTGTTCGATTTCCGACTTAAATTTACTTTTCCAAGTCTCATTATCTGTTAGAAAAGATTTATTGCCGTTGATCCATTCATTTTTTAATACCGCTAGTTGATCATTTACTATTTTCTTAACTGCGTCAAATTGCTTTGTTACATTTGCTGACAAAAAATTCACTGAGCTTTCCATATGGATGCTGTTTTTTATACAGTCATCAATCCTACCCTGACAACGCCTATCCAACTCATCAACATTTTGTTTAATTGAACCTAACTCTGTTTTACAAGACTGTAACTCACTATCATACTTGTCAATTGCTATTTTAACCTCTTCGTTTATGATCCTACGATTCTCTTCCCTAATCTGCTTAATCTCTGACTTAACTTCTTTTAATTCATTAAACATACTCTTTAACAAATATAACATTTCAATTGAACTGTCTTTAGGTTTATCTAGGCCTACTTCTGATGACAAAGAATGCTCACCCCCCTTCTCCATTTTACTATTATCTTGTAAGTCTACATTAGAAGCTACTAACTCATTATTAACAACTTGGTGAAACTCTATCTCTGCATTATTAATAGGAAAATCTATGCTTTCATTTGACTCTGAGTCGGGCTCATTCTGTTCATGAGTATCCATTTTTATTTAATAAAACTAACTTGAAAATATCTATAGCCTATCATCAAAATTAATCAGTCTACTATATACCTATGTGGAATCCCTTTACAAATAAGACCTATTAGTTAATTTAATTACAAATCCAAGGGTAGTAAGTTATCATAGACAAAACAAATTTAAAGCATAAAGTCTACATCTCAGGGTTGAAGATCTTTTAAAATAATTCAAAAAATTGAATTAAATGCCCAGACGTTGGGAGCCATGTTTGAGGCGGTGTTAATTTTTTGAGCGCCGGCTAGCTAAATATATTAGGTAAATAAACATTGAAGACACCACAACATTTCCATTTGTAAATATAATTATCTGTATTAACACAAAACAAAATGTTCGGTTAACAATATTTGTAATTAGATACTTTTCCAGTTCTGTCACATATAAATGTTGATATGCCTAAATTTCATATAAGTCTAAATATAGAGTACCAATCCAATCTTAATGAGAGACTTATCTTATTGAGGGTTGATGACTGCGAAGTTGACCGCTCCTGGCCTTGAAGAGAACGCTCGGCATGGATGAAGACAGATGTCCGAAGACGATATTCGGCGTTATTCAAATGAGTCTGTATTCAACGTCGGGATCAACACAGTTCAGACACTTTTTTTAAACTTTGATAAAATTCAACTCCGGTTTGAATGAGGGCAACTTTCACCGACGATTTAGTCTTTGACGACTGGTAAATTCGGGATTACTAAGTTCAGTTGTGGACCGGTATAACCATCGCAAAATGGCGCATGTTGTATAGGGTACCCTGAACTGCTCCGTGTAACTTATGATCGAACAAGGCGCGGTCTGTACCACTAAACTAGAATAGTTCTCCACGACTGTGATATTGTTCGGCTATCGACCGGAATGATGCATCATGAAATGGCGAACGTTGTATACGGCCTACACCCCGAACTGGTCCGTGTAACTAAAGACCGAGTGAGACGCGATCCGTGTAGCTTGTGATCTTTTCGACGAATGAGCTCCGGCTTCGAGTGTTGCTTGGTATCGACCGAGCAAGCCGCTCTGTGATTGGCTACGAAGTTTCCCGAAGATTTCCGAGTTCGCACGACCGAGTATTGATCGCCGACATTTCTAGAAAAAAACCGGTTACTGCCCGGCCTTGACATACTATCCGGTTCAAACTGGATTCGTTTTTTCTATACGTCTGGGCCAAAAATAGACTTTCCACGAATTGTTTTGCTCAAAAAGCGTTAAAAATCAACTTTTTTATTATTTGACCGATCTTTATGAAATTTTCACAAAAGTTAGGGAATTTCGTTTGATTTATTTTGGTATATGTTTCATTTTATTCGGATTTCTAGTTTTTTAGTTATTTGTAATTTTCTATCCATGAACCATTAATTACGTTTCATCGCATAATTACATTTATGTTAGTTAATTATTTTTATTGTTTTATGACTTTTATTATTTAATAGACTTATTTAATTGAGACACCCATCACACAATATAATAATTTGATTTGTTTCATTTCACTAATTTGATTTGTTTTATTAATTTCAGTACAAAAAACTAAAGAATATAAAAATGGTCATAAAAAAATTAAAAGTAAAATATTTTTTTGATGACGTACTGTGAAAACTAACAAGAAAAGAATATATCATAACACAGTATCTAGAATATATATAGGCAAATATTTATATATATATAATACATTCTATATATATATACATTCTATATATATATATATATATATATATATATATATATATATACATTCTAGATTTCTTGTATCATAATATTGTTTTGTATGTGAGTTGGTAGTGATTACTGTATAACGAAAGCCGTTTTATTTTTCATTGTTATTAATGTCTCTTTACCAATAAGGCTAATTATATTCATCAAACTTTCAAAAGATACAAGTCTACAAAAGTAACTAAATAAGTAAATAACTTGAAAAAAGTAATACACACTGCACTAACTAATAAACAAACAATATACTGCTTGGCCACTGAGCAACGATCGATGTTACAACTAACTGTCCTGTAGAGTCCACAAAAAATAAAAATAACTATATCACAGATGTTCATCATATTCAGAGAAATTAAGTCACCAGAGGTAAATGACGAGAGGGGGAGGGAGAGAGAGAGCGTCTGAGCAGGGTTGTTGTCGGTACTCGCCATTGCCGGAAACCGCGCAGAGTAGTTGACCAGAATACACACACGACACACGCGATCGCATTATGTTCAAAATATAGTTTAATTGACTTTTAAAATTGTTGTTTCGATTACGTGACTTGAATGCTTACGTCCTACTTGTTAAAAATGCTTATTGTCCAAAAATACTTTTTTATCCAATACAAAAATATCATTACAAAAATATTATAGAAGTTTTTAAAAATCATCAAAAATTAGGGGGTGCCAGGCACCCCCTGGCACCCCCGTAAATCCGCCCATGCCCATGTACAGTCGTGGAAGTTAGAAGAATTATTCTGAAAGAAATGGTACATTAATCAAAGTGGACAATCTTGAAAACATAATAAAATTTTATTGAAATCATAATGTTTAATAATATATAATAAAATATCATGGATGAAATATATTATTATTAAACCTGTGGTCTCCAATGGAATGACACATCTAGAGCTAATCTGTTGATTATTTCAGTTTTTTCTCGCTGGTTTCGCTAGGGTCTTCAGGGTCGGCCGGTAACGTCCCGACTGCACTGTCTACGTCTACACAATGCAATGGCTTAGCGCCCTGGATTTAGCTCTTTAAAGAGAGATCTAATTTTTTATTTTAGTGTTTAGTTTTTTACATACTGACTCAGGTGCTCTGCACCACAGAATTTATTTTCTTATTCTTAAAACTTGGCTAGCTAAATGAGCCATACGCATACGATATTTAAACTGTCTACATAGGCCTTATGGGAATGAGACAACCTCTCAGATGGCTCGGTGTATCTGTGCTCATGGCTTTCGAGAAAAGAGGATGGACTAGGGACGGGGTGGGGTTACTTTTCTAAAAGCAACTGTCTGTTGTATCTAGGTCATCAAGATAAAAAATGTTGCATTCTATCTGAGACAAAACTCGAATAAAATCAATTTTAGAGTACAATTCCACTCTAAATGTGGTTTTAGTGACCAAAAGAGAAATCTTTTGATGTGTGAACATTTTCAACCCCCTCCCACATAATTGGGGTTTTGGGGGGCAATTAGAAATTTTTAAAATAGCAACCCCTTATTTCAACGTCAAATTTATGCAGATTGTATGCACAATTTAAACAACTTTTTATTCAATGACATGTTTCTTTAAACCTAATAATTAGAGAAATTGCTAGAGGTAATTGAAGTTCATTTTTAGCGCATGCAAACGTTCATTGGCTATACATGTCTAAAACCATCGAATCAAATGAAAAATAAACAAGACTAAAAAATATCGTTTTATGAACACTTCGATGGTGAAAATAATCATTCGATAGTGAAAATTATCATTCACGCATAAATGCATTCATTTTCCAATATGGTGGACAGATAAATAAAATGTATATAAATTTGATGTTTTGAGGGAATATAAATGTGTTTAGAACGCAATTTTAATACTATTTTATTTTTGAGTATTTTTTAAATTTTACTTGATGGTTTTGGAGGTACAGGCAATGAAATCTTGTCCAATATAAATGCATGTATTCTTAAGGGTCTTAAAAATGAATTCAATATCCCGCATCACATCCCTCATTATTAGATTCAGAGAAACATGGAAAGATCTACAAATTATGCATACAATCTAAATTTGGCATACAAGCGGGGGTTACTATTTAACAATCTGTCCTTCCCCCCAAACCCCCAATTTTGTGTTATGGGGTTGAAAATTTTGACAAGCTAGTATGTAAATAGTATAGTATGTAAATTGTTTTACCATTGAAATATGTACATATTTATGAAATACATATTTATTGAAGTACATATTTATGACATACATATGAAATATGTACATATGTAAAATATTTACATATATGCAACTTTATATGCAGCTTATATAAACAAACAAATGAAATAAATAAATAAATAAAGATATATATATATATATATATATATATATATATATATATATAACCTAATTATTATGTTTATATATTAATCCCAGCTCCCTTTATAACTCTAGCGAGATTAATAAAAAATTAGGTGATTTACTATGCGTTAAAACCGAACCAAAGGGAGCGTATTCTGCTGTTAATATAATTCAATGAAACGGATTTTACAGGTGAACATCTTGCAATTTGACTTGTAAAATTGAAGCCTGTATAATATCTCTTTTATTACTTAATTATTTCTAGTGAATCTAATATACAGGGTTGCTTTATCTTCCCAAAACAGCCCACTCAATGATTTTTAATTTGGATATTTTAACATTTTTTATGGACAGAGTTACAGTGATTTTTTTCACAATGTAATATATCGATAGAAATCACATTCTTTGTTACATAGCCTTTACGATTTTTGCAAATTTCTTGTTGGTACAGCAAAAAACAAATTTCCAAGCGGATAAGTTATAGGGTTAATTTTAAATTATATATATAATTTAATTTTATTTAAAATTTTAAAAATTCTTATTTCAAAATGACGATCATTTTAAATTTTTAAAGATAAATACACAAAAAGTGGTAGATATCACAAAAATTTACAAATTTACTAAAAAGCCAAAAATTTAATTAATTCATTAATTAAATTTAAAAAATAAATATTTGAAAGTTTGGCCAATATAGAGTAAAATAATTTTTATCAACTTAATTGATTCTATATTGATTCTTAATTGATTCTATTAGCTAAGATTTATGATAGAACAATAATTTACCGGATGCAATACCTCAAAGATTTTAACAACTCCTAAGACATTTTCAGAAGGTCATGAACTTATTGTAGAAGGTTGTGGAACTTATTGTGGATAAGGCCTAAATACGTTACAGTCGGTGACATGAATACTTCATTTCCCTTTGGGAAATTTGCTTATAATTGAAAACATAAGAAAAAGAGAAGAAAAACGGATGGCGAAATAACTCTTTAATAAGTCACGGTGCATTATGTAGCTTTATGTTCAACGGGACCACCATGGTTTCGAAGGCTGGAAGGCTTGTGCTTATTCCCTAAATCTTTAGAAAGAAAACTATTTCCTAAAGATTTTGTGTTTTACTATAAAAAAATCATTGTGTCTCTTTAAAAAAATTAAAATAACCAAAAACGAATTAAAAAATTATAAACATGGACAACAATTTCAACAGAAATTGAAAGCAGAAAATAAAATTTTGTATTTAACTGAAAGGTTTATGCTACGTATGAAGGTGATGATTATATGGGAGGGGAAAGGGAGTTGACAAAGCAGCCTAAAAGCAGACCAAAACATGATATGTCCAAAATTGGTCGGCGTCTGGGGAAAAGGTGACAATTTCTCATAACTGTCCAGAGCAGCCCTGACAGCCGGATGGGAGGAAACATTTTCATACTCGGTCCACATTCACATGGAGTAATGTTTTCATTTCCTGCTTTGTTTTAATAACGCTAGAGATCACCTCCTCTCTCCATGTGCGGTTGAATGCCTTAATGTTAAAAATGTTGTATGATAAGTGTAGGTACGTGTTTGTTATAACAGATCTAGTTTATTAATTCATTTATTTACGGGAAATTTATTTTACATGATTCGATTTATAACGATTTGCAAATGGAGATAAAATGAGTTGCAGCCCAAACACTTGAACAGTAATGATTTAAAATAAAAAAGACTGTTTATTGTGAGGCCTATTTTAATCCGAATTTTGAATATCTGCCATCAGTTTCCTCTTATTTGTCATACTGAGATCGGGTTTCATGGCATTGTATTTTACCTTTTAAGACCTTAATTTTGAAAATTTCTTTTGGAATGTGTTTAAATTTACTATTCTTAGTATAAAATATTATTGTAATTCCTCCTGTCCAATCACTATCTTTGGACATGATATCCATTGGGGATTTCAGGGGATTTTTCGGAGGAAAGTCAAAGGACATCAGAGAACACATTTTAAAATAAATTGGCTGTAAAACATATTTAATTTTTCGACTAATTTTACTACATTGAATCGCATGATAAGCAGAAATCAAACAAACAGGTCCCTATTTTATATGTGACGGCAGGAAGAAATGTTTGGACTAGTTAGTTTTATTTATATATATATTTTTGATATAGTAAAATTATTTTTGATAATGGATAAACTAAAAATGCAGTTTAAATGATCGGATATTTAACCGAATAAATATATATTTTGTTTCAGTGATAAAACGAATTTCCCAGTGAAAGATTTACTAGTGAGCTTAGTCAGGGAGACTGTTAAGCTGGTCTTAAGTATGATTTATAATGGCCGTCACAGCAAAATGTGGAACAGAAAAAGGAAAAACCTCTTCTTAACGTCACTATCCAGAAAGCATGGAAAGAAAAACATGGTTCATGGTAGAACTGGTTGGGTAGCTGAGTGGTAATAGTCCTCGCCTTTGAATCCAAAGGTTGCCGGTTCGATCCTGAGGAAAGTTGTTAGCTTTGTAAAGGATCGATTCCGGACCCAGTTGTCATATTATGTCATCGGGCTATTAATTAATAATGCGTTATAACAAGTGGTCGATGTTAGATAGTAACAATACTGGGGTTTGGATCGTTCAGCGTTAAAACGTTAAAAATGCCTCTTGCTTAGATAGACACAAAAACAAAAACCACTTAGAGACTGGTATCTTTAATAAAACCCACAAATTAAAAACTATGTAAAATAACTTAATCCAATCAATAAAAAGTGATGAAAAAATACGTAATATTTAATCACGGCTATAGTTTAATATAGCTGTTTAATCATTTTGCAATTTTAATTAAGAAAGTTATATTTTTAAGCACTTATAAAGACGAGCATAGGGCAAGTGGCTGGGTCTTGACTGTGACTTATTGCACTTCTTGTTAGAAAGTTTTAAAATTAATTGGTTAGACTGCTTGGAAATGATTTATTCTCAGTTTAAATGATTTTAAATTGTCTTAGTTAAGAAGAATTTTCTCCAGATGTCTTAGAATGGAAAAAGGTAGAATATTTTAGTATAAAATTAAACTTTGTATTGAAAAAATTATCTTTGATTATTTGAGCTTTAAAAAAAAATATTAACTTACTAAATACATTAAGCATATAACCTTTCTTCACGATTTGTATTTTTAAAGCCCACGAATAAAAATAATGTGTGCATATTTTGATACAAATCCTTTTAGCCGAGACACCTAATATATTTTACTTTGCATGAAATTGGGTAGTAGTTATCTTATTTTTTCCATTTTTTGTGACATTTCCAATATGCTATTCTTTTGGTCTTCGCGAACTATCAAACCACCGTCAAAAAGCGTAAAAATGGCCGTAACTTTATATATCTTAACGGTCGGAAATTTTTGATCCTAAAAACAATTTTTTATGTAAACCATACGTTACCATATTAAAAGTACACTTTCCTACAATTTAAGACCTAAATTGTTGTAACAGTTTCCGTTATAAGGCTCGTCAAAGTTGGTAAAACTTTTCATAAAGTAGTTTTCATATTATAATCTGAATTTTTTACCTACGAAAGTATTAATTAAAGTTAGAGTGTTTCTGTTGATAAAAATTATTTTACTCTATTGGCCAATCTTTCAAATAAATTAATTTTTTAAATTTAATTAATTTTTTGGCTTTTTAGCAAATTTGTACATTTTTGTGATATCTACCACTTTTTGTGTATTTATCTAAAATTTAAAATGATGGTCATTTTGAAATAAGAATTTTTAAAATTTTAAATAAAATTAACTTGACTAATAAACTACCATGCTAAATTTTAATCAATATACATGAATCCACAAGGTAGATAAAAATATTAAAAAAAAACAAAACAAAAAAAAAACATCTACAAACACCCAGAAGGAGAACTAAGCAGGATAGAACTATACAGAGGGTACGTTGCCTCACGGGTTTAGTATTTATACACAAATTAAAATTCCTTCCTGTGTATTTATTATGGGAGTTAAATTTTAATTGTCTTTTCTGGATTTGTTTGGCTATTCTAACTGACCGATTTTGATAATCTTGGTCTTAAATTAAAGGTAAGAATGCACAGATTTGACATCAAACATTTGTATTCAGTTATCTACTGTATTACTCGACCTAAAAACATAAATGTGATAATTTCCAGAATTTGGAATTGAATTAAAGATAAAATTCTCTGGTTATAGTTATGTAATGCTATATGTTATGGTCTAAGAACCATCTCTGGAATACCAGCTTTCATATGAGCTTTTGAATATAAAAATCGGGCGAAATTAAAGCTCGCTACAGCATTCCAAATAACATAATTTAATTTAATTTTTAAGAATTATCTGCAATCAATGATACATAACTCCATTTCTATACAAGATATTTTAAATGTTTTGGTCTTCAAATAATCGTTGAAATTGTGGCTTTCTTTTGAGATATTGATCGTTAGTATCGGTATTCATTTATCTACTATATTGCTCGACCTAAAAACATAAATTTAATAATTTCCAGAATTTGGAATTTAATTAAAGATAAATTTTTACAGTTATAATTATTTTAAGCTATATGTTTTCGTCTAAGAACCATCTCTGGAATATCAGCTTTCATATGAGCCATTGAATATAAAAATCGGACAAAATTGAAGCTCGCTACAGCATTCCAAATAATATGATTTATTTTAATTTTTATGACTTATCTGCAATTAATGATACATAACTCCATTTCTATTTAAAGATATTTTAAATGTTTTGAGTAGTAATGCCGGTCACTTGAGTTCTAACATGGGCTCTTATGGGGGGTAGTAGGGTTCCCGAGGAATGGGGACAAAAAACGGCATGCGCATGCGCCAATTTTTTTCTGTGACGTCATGGCGGCGTTTTTTTCCAAGATGGCGGCGTTTTTTTTCTGTGACGTCAGCTGTTTTTTGTGACGTCATGGCGGCGCTCTTTTTTTGTGACGTCATCAAGATGGCGACACCCTTTCGCGCCACGCCAGCTGTTTTCTGTGACGTCATGGTGGCGTCTTTTTTTTGTGACATCATGGCGGCGTTTGCGCCAATTTTGCCTAATTTTCGCGCCAATCGTCAGCCGTTTTTCTGTCATCATGGGGAACAAGACCATATGGATCGCTGGGGTCATACTATATAAAGTGTACACAATACTATATAAAGTTTAGAATATGTAAAATGATGTACAACACCCAAATAAAGTGCATATTATATTATATAAAGTGAAAAACATGAAAATTTTGGCTTAAAAATCTAAAAAACGCAAATATCTCGAAAACGGTGTGTCCTAGGGGTCCGGGGACCTCAAAAAACCACCTTCTACGAAGTAGAGGTGACCCTGGGGGGTAGGGACCCTAAAATAACAAAATTAACCAAAATGTTGCGGGTTGCATCCAAAAAATGAAGGGGGCAATGAAGGGGCAAAACTTTGAAAAATCATATCTTAGGAATGGCTTCATGTATCAACTTCATACTTGGTATGTGTGTACACTTAGTTGGTATTTAAAAATGCATGGCACAAGGTATCCAAAAAAATGAAGGCGCAAAAAAGTTTTATTTTTTATCTTGAGAATGGCACTACGGATTTTCTTTAAACTTGGTATGTGTATATGGGTAGTGTTAGTATGTAATAAAATGCTAAGCATCACTTCCCAGATTCAAGGTCACAACTGTGAAAAATAAAAAAAAACATACAACTATTAATTTTCTATCCCCTGCTGGTGTATGACTGTTCCTTTGAGTCTCTAAGTATTTGTTAAGAAGAGTGTAGTGGTTAAGGTCAGACATATTAAAAAATAAAAAAACATCTTAAAATAACAGACAGAGGCCTACAGGCCTGTTGGCGCAGGGCTCTACCTTTTCAATAGCAGATCAATACTTAGGAGGCAGTATAGTGTTATGGTATTATCTTAAAGAAAAATCCTTATATTTCTAAGACAGAGGGTGAGCAGTCTTTATAAGTTAGCAGATACTAGTACAGTTTTATTGAAGGGAAATACATGGCAGTTTATAATGTAACTCAGCTGGTCTTGCGTAACATAAGCTCACTTTTTATTGTACTTTTACTGTACATATAGTAATACCAATCCCTAGTGAGCCACTATAAAACCAGAGCTATTAGCTCTATTGCTTCAGTGTCTTTCCAGACGTGGTACTGTACAGACGTGTGTGTAACATAACCTCACTTTTTATTGTACTTTTACTGTACATATAGTAATACCAGAGTGAGTCCATAGTGAGTCTCTATAAAACTAGAGCTATCAGTTCTATTGCTTTAGTGTCTTTCCAGACGTGGTACTGTACAGACGTGCGTGTAACATAACCTCACTTTTTATTGTACTTTTACTGTACATATAGTAATACCAATCCCTAGTGAGCCTCTATAAAACCAGAGCTATCAGCTCTACTGCTTCAGTGTCTTTCCAGACGTGGTACTGTACAGACGTGTGTGTAACATAACCTCACTTTTTATTGTACTTTTACTGTACATATAGTAATACCAGAGTGAGTCCCTAGTGAGCCACTATAAAACCAGAGCTATTAGCTCTATTGCTTCAGTGTCTTTCCAGACGTGGTACTGTACAGACGTGTGTGTAACATAACCTCACTTTTTATTGTACTTTTACTGTACATATAGTAATACCAGAGTGAGTCCATAGTGAGTCTCTATAAAACTAGAGCTATCAGTTCTATTGCTTTAGTGTCTTTCCAGACGTGGTACTGTACAGACGTGCGTGTAACATAACCTCACTTTTTATTGTACTTTTACTGTACATATAGTAATACCAATCCATAGTGAGTCTCTATAAAACTAGAGCTATCAGTTCTACTGCTCCAGTGTCTTTCCAGACGTGGTACTGTACAGACGTGCGTGTAACATAACCTCACTTTTTATTGTACTTTTACTGTACATATAGTAATACCAGAGTGAGTCCATAGTGAGTTTCTATAAAACTAGAGCTATCAGTTCTATTGCTTTAGTGTCTTTCCAGACGTGGTACTGTTCAGACGTGCGTGTAACATAACCTCACTTTTTATTGTACTTTTACTGTACATATAGTAATACCAGAGCGAGTCCTTAGTGAGTCTCTATAAAACCTGGGCTATCAGCTCTATTGCTTCAGTGTCTTTCCAGACGTGATACTGTACAGACGTGCCGGTCTTGCGTAACATAATCTTATACTACACTTGCACTCTAGCAATATATCAGTAAATTCAAAGTCCCTAGTGAGCCTTTATAAAATCATAGCTATCAGCTCTATCGGTTTAGTTTGGTTCCAGACGTGATACCGTACACACGTGTCGGTCTTGCGTAACATAACCTCACTTTTGATTGTACTTTTACTGTACATATAGTAATACCAGAGTGGTCCCTTAGTGATTTTTTATAAAGTTATAGTTATCAGCTCTATTGCTTTAGTCTCAGACGTGGTACTGTACAGACGTGCGGGTAACATAACCTCAATTTTACTATAAAAATCCCAATTTCTCTTCATAATAAGCTTAGTATTTTTATAAAAATGGAATCGTCTTCTAAAATGGGTTCTCAAAATATGACTGAACCAATCCATTTTATTAGCGAAGACCAGTGGTACATAAAAAAATTTAGGTTGTATGGTCTTAAAACCATTTTTAAGTTTACAAACCCCCCAGCTGGAACGTCCGAATTTGAATGGCTTAGACAAGGTTTTGCTCAAATAGTTGAGAGAGCGAAATCCGAATGCCATCCTAATGATTACCTAGGCTTTACATTAGATAGCATAAATTTGAAAACAAAAGAGTCAGGGTATGTAGTTCCACGTCCAGCTTCTGAAGTTAACAGTGATGTCCTTTGGAGTGTGTTTGGAGGTATTGTTCAATCTAACTCTGAAAATATCAAATCAACTGACACGTTTAGAGTTGATGTGGTGAGAGTCAACGTGCCTGTAGGTCGTGGTAGAAAACGCCCTGGATTCTATAACACCTTTGAAGAAGAGTGTAAGGCGAGGCAGGGGATCGTTGTCATAAAAAACAAAGATAACTTGTGTCTTCCCAGGGCTTTGGTAGTGGCAAAAGCGTATGCGAAGAATGATCCCCAAACCTATGCTATTCGACTGGATAAGGGGCTGAGACAAACACTTAGAGCTAAAAAACTAATAGCAAAGGCGAGAGTAGAGATCCCAGAGGAAGGCGCGGGCATTCCTGAGCTTGAGAAGCTTCAGGCTCATCTTAAAAAGTACAGAATAACTGTTTATAACTACAGCTCGAAAGGCCGTGATGTATACTTTTCTGGTGGCAGTGAAGATGCTAACCTTAAAATTAACTTGCTTTTCCATAATGGCCATTATAATGTTATCACTAGTCTCACAGCTGCTTTTGCTTGTGTCTACTACTGTGAAGCGTGCCATGTCCCTTTCAACAACAAGTTTGAACATCGCTGCTCTAACAAATGCACATCATGTCACTCTATATCTCCTCCATGTAAGCTTGAGCATGGAGGCCTCACTTGTCGATTTTGCAGCCGCCACTTTAAAAATGAGCAGTGTTTGATAGCCCATCGTGGTCAAGTTTGTAAAATGATTAAATTTTGCCATTATTGCCAAAAACTGGTCTTTCCAACAAAACGCAAATCGGCTCATGTATGTGGAGAGGTGTTTTGTAATACTTGCAAAGACTATAAACCAGCTGACCACCAATGTTTTATGCGTGTAGACAAACAAACCCCTAAAGATCGCGATTTCTTATTTATATTCTTTGATTTGGAGACCCGCCAAGACGAATCACTGGCTTCCGATAGTGAAACTAAAATTCATAGAGTCAACTTATGCGTGTCCCAACAGTACTGTTTTAAATGTATCAACGGAAATGAGTGTGAAACTTGTTTGGAACGGCAAAATATATTCAAAGAAGACCCTGTCAAACAATTTATGGACTATATCATGCAGGTGAGGAAAACTTTTAAGACTGTATGTGTGATTGCCCATAATGGACAGGGCTTTGACTTTCAGTTTATCCTAAAGTACCTGATGGAGGAAACTAAATTTGTCCCAAACGTCACTTCTTGGGGGACTAAAGCAATCTTAATTGAAGTAGATAATGTAAGGTTTATCGATTCACTTAGCTACTTCCCCATGTCCCTCTCTGCACTCCCTAAAGCGTTTGACCTGCCTCCAGAGAAAAAGAAAGGCTATTTCCCACATCTTTTCAACACATTGGCCAATCAAAATTATGTAGGACCTATGCCAGCCAAGGAGTATTACTGTCCAGACTCTATGTTTGAAGAGTCCCACTCAGCTTTTGAAAAGTGGTATGACGAGCGAGTAGCAGAAGATTACAAATTTGACTTTCAAAAGGAGATTTTAGAATATTGCATTTCAGATGTCGAGATTTTGGCCCAAGCCTGTATTAAATTTAGAGCGTTACTTCTTGAGCAATGCAACGTGGACCCGTTCCTTGAAGCGATAACTATAGCCAGTGCGTGCAACTTAGCTTTCCGTAGAAATTTCCTAAAACCGGATACGATTGGCTTGATTCCAAAAGGTGGGTATCGTTTTTCTGACACTCAATCAGCTGCTGCATTGCAGTGGTTGACGTGGGAGGAAGAGAAACGTGGAATTAAGATACAACATGCAGGTCGGGGCAAAGAAGCCAAAATTAATGGGCTAAAAGTAGACGGATTTGATGGAGAGAACATCTATGAATTCCATGGATGCTATTGGCATGGCTGTCCCAAATGCTACCCATACAGAAGGGAAGAACCATTGAAGGAGGATCCCTCTGACACTCTTCACATTAGATATGAGAGAACAAAATCCAAAATTGATAAACTTTCTGACTATAATATCGTAGAAATGTGGGAATGCGAGTTTAGCAGGCTGAAGAAGGAAAATAAACTAGATCATCTTAATAAACTACCAATTTTGAACAACCTTCCCCTCAACCCAAGAGATTCGTTCTTTGGAGGCAGGACGGGCAACGCCAAAGCCTATTACAAATGCGAGGAGGGTGAAACGATTCAGTATGTAGATGTCTACTCTTTGTACCCTTATGTAAATAAATATTGTAAGTACCCCATTGGCCATCCAAAAATCTATATAGGTAATGAGGAGTGCAGAGCACGTGGTCTTGATGTTGAAGGCTTGTTGAAATGTAAAATCTTGCCACCTTGGGATCTCTACCACCCCGTACTCCCTGCTAAAATGAACAATAAATTAATGTTTGTATTATGTCGTACCTGCGGGGAAACCTTAAATCAGGGTGATTGCCTACATGAGAGCGAGGAAAGGGCTATAGTGGGGACGTGGACAATGGATGAGATACGGAAGGCTGTAGAGAAAGGCTATACCATCTTAGACATGTATGAGCTATGGGAGTATCGAGTGGCGACCTATGAGAACGGGGGCTTATTCACCGACTTTATTAACAAATTTTTAAAAATGAAACAAGAGGCATCAGGGTTCCCCTCTTGGTGTAAGACTGAACAAGACCAAGACCAGTATATCACGGAGTATTTCAAACATGAAGGAGTTCAACTTGAGAAAGTTAAAATTGCTAAGAATGCTCGCCTCCGATCAGTTGCTAAATTAATGTTGAACTCATTTTGGGGTAAATTTGGGCAAAGGGAAAATATGACTAAAACGTCGATCGTGAAGGACTCTAAGGAATTTTTTAGATTGCTAACCCAGCCTGGAGGAAGAGTAAATTTAATCCAAATCATAAACGAAGAAGTACTCCTCGTGAATTGGCAAATTATTGACGAGGCTAGTGAACCCTTGAGGACCGTGAATGTTGTGATCGCAGCTTATACCACGGCTCACGCGAGACTTAAGTTATATGAACATTTGGAAGCGCTAGGAGGCCAGGTATTATACTACGACACGGACAGTTGTGTTTATTACTATCGCGACGGCCTGTATAGGGTTAACACTGGCGATTACCTGGGAGAAATGACAGACGAACTAGCCAAGGACTACGGCCCAGGTTCCTACATAGTCGAGTTTGTGTCTGGAGGCCCTAAAACCTACGCCTACCTTGTGTATTCCACAAACCAAAATAAACTAGTCTCTGTATGTAAGATCAAGGGACTAACCTTGAATATTAAGACGTCAAAAGATGTGAATTTTGATACATTGAAAGAAATGGTCCTTAACGAAGCCACTCAAGTACTGGAAATTAAAGAGAGCCGAATCAGAAGGACAAAAACTCGAGACATTGTCACAGTAAATGAAGTCAAACAGTTTAAAATTACTGGAGCAAAGAGAAAATTGAATGATGATTATGATACTGTCCCATATGGTTACAAAATTCAGAGAACCATATGAACTAGCAGACACCAGTGCTCCATGGATGTCCATGGTTGTCACAAGCTTGTTTGATCATTCTCCTTCCAACTCCCGTACTGGTCGGACGTGTTTCCTCTTATTGACAGACAAACATGGCGGTATTTCTGAAATTTTTGTCAAAGAGAAAGTTAAATGAAAATGCCAAATTTTGCATTACTTCTTTTGAGTATAAGTTTTTTCTTACAGGTCAGATAGAGACATGCGAATGGCCTCTAGTATTTTCAGAGCATATAGTTGATCAAATTACGGAAAATGCTCCTTCAAACGCTCATATTGGCATAACAATAAAACTAGGAAAATATTCAGGTCATATACCATTCATGTCTCTGGTTAAATTGACTCCAACCGTTTTCGATGAATATTTTGAAAAAATATTTCGTGGAGTCGAAATGCTATCGGGCACTTTAAATGTAGAAGTGTCACTTGTCGCAATTCCAAGTTGTTATATCAAATAGATGTTTAAATAGACTTTGCAGAGTAATTAGCCATCATTATTGTATATACTAGTCTTTTCTAATGTAGTAATTGACATGGAATACTGTAAATTTGTGTTAGCGCTTTGTATTAAATATTGCGTTTATAAATAAAGCTTTTTCGAATGGCTTACACAATCCGGCCAACACATGGGTTACAACTCAAACACTCTCCCCCACATATAGAATTATGTATGGACTAATGTGGCTTAGCGCCTCCTTTCCCAGGGTTCTATATAAATTTATAACTTGAAACTGGGGCGTTGGATAGCGAGTACTGACCGTACATTTATGTATGAATGTGAGGGCCTAGTAAATTGAGACGCCTCGACCCGAGGAGGGTTCAGGCTACTCCTTGGAACGGTCCTGAGGTCCCTGGCGCGGCTGACGAAAAGGCCCGTAAACCTCAGTATGAATGTGAGGGCCTAGTAAATTGAGGCGCCCCGACCCGAGGAGGGTTCGGGCAACTCCTTGGAACGGTCCTGAGGTCCCTGGCGCGGCTGACGAAAAGGCCCGTAAACCTCTGTATGAGTCAAAGTACTACGCTTCCTTCGACCACGTTAAAATTGAACCTCATGGAAGGCCATGTAGATTGAGGCGTTGGGGTCTGAGGAAGGCCCTGACTACTCCTTTGAACGGTCTGACATGAATGGTTTGTAATATCTCACAGCATATAGTAATGTGAGGGACCGTCTAGAGAAGGAAGCTCTACGCCACAATTTTTATCAAAGCATTTAACATGTTGTGGGGGTGTGATTGATGTACCACATGTACAGCTTGATTGTATCAATATATTTTATACATCATATTATAGACACTTTTGCAATCAAAACAGCTCTCAAAGTGGATTATTCTGCCCAAAAACCACTTTTAAATAAAAAAAGGTGTGGCTAGGCCCGTAGAGGAGAACCTAGACCCATAGAAGGGAACCTAGGCCCTCGTAGGGGAACCACGTCATGGTTAATGTTTTTTACATGAGCCATGATAAAAGTCAACGCCATGGAGCTGGGAAGTACCACCTCGAAAGAGCTCTGGTCCATGGGAGGAAATCTTCCTGAGCTGTTTTGATAGTTGAGTATCCTCCAAAATTAAAGACTAGTATACATCACGCGTGAGCTTGACACATGTGGTCAATTACATAATAAAAGTGAGAACACATGGTCAACAGTTTGGAAATTTCCCGCCAAAACAGTCGCCATCTTGATACACGTGGTCAAACACATGATAAAAGTGAGGTTAGAAAACGTGGTCAAAAGTTTGGAAATTTCCCGCCATCTTGACTCACGTGGTCAAACACGTGGTAAAAGTGAGGTTAGAACACGTGATCAAAAATTTGGGAATTTCCCTCCAAAGCAGTTGTCATCTTGGAAAAGGGGCGTTCTTGACCTATATGGTCAAACACGTGGTAAAAGTGAGGTTAGAACACATGGTCAGCAGTTTAGAATTTCCCGCCAAAACAGCCACCATCTTGACTCACGTGGGCAAACACGCGGTAAAAGTGAGGTTAGAACACGCGATCAAAAGTTAGGTTAGGAAATTTCCCGCCAAAACAGCCGCCATCTTGGAAAAGAGGCGTGGCCAACACCACGTGACTGATGACGTCATCGGTCACAATTTGAAGAAACATTTAGATGAAGTTAGGTTATAATTGGTTGGCTTAAGTTAGGTTTCACTCTCACTTACCCTTGCTTTTAGCCTTGTTTTATACTTATTACAATACTTATTTCTAAAACTTTCTAAGTAGCCTAGTTAAGTGTTTTGCGAGAGTGAAACCTAACTTAAGCCAACCAATTATAACCTAACTTCATCTAAATGTTTCTTCAAATTGTGACCGATGACGTCATCAGTCACGTGGTGTTGGCCACGCCTCTTTTCCAAGATGGCGGCTGTTTTGGCGGGAAATTTCCTAACCTAACTTTTGATCGCGTGTTCTAACCTCACTTTTACCGCGTGTTTGCCCACGTGAGTCAAGATGGTGGCTGTTTTGGCGGGAAATTCTAAACTGCTGACCATGTGTTCTAACCTCACTTTTACCACGTGTTTGACCATATAGGTCAAGAACGCCCCTTTTCCAAGATGACAACTGCTTTGGAGGGAAATTCCCAAATTTTTGATCACGTGTTCTAACCTCACTTTTACCACGTGTTTGACCACGTGAGTCAAGATGGCGGGAAATTTCCAAACTTTTGACCACGTTTTCTAACCTCACTTTTATCATGTGTTTGACCACGTGTATCAAGATGGCGACTGTTTTGGCGGGAAATTTCCAAACTGTTGACCATGTGTTCTCACTTTTATTATGTAATTGACCACATGTGTCAAGCTCACGCGTGATGTATACTAGTCTTTAATTTTGGAGGATACTCAACTATCAAAACAGCTCAGGAAGATTTCCTCCCATGGACCAGAGCTCTTTCGAGGTGGTACTTCCCAGCTCCATGGCGTTGACTTTTATCATGGCTCATGTAAAAAACATTAACCATGACGTGGTTCCCCTACGAGGGCCTAGGTTCCCTTCTATGGGTCTAGGTTCTC